>JANHZU010008697.1:22184-34465 GCA_032468055.1 Acrochordus granulatus | reverse complement strand
GCGCCTATGTCTCTCTCTACTCATAGCACTTGGCATTCTCCATGGTTTACGGAAGAGTTGCGGGTGCTGAAAAGAGTAAAGAGACACCTGAAGCACTGCTGGTGGAAGACAAGGAAAGAATCTGACTGCTTACGAGTTAGAGCTGCTGTTTATCAGGATGATAAAGGTGGGAAAACATGATTATTACTCTGTCTTTATTGATTCTGCAGAGTGCCATCTGTCATCCCTGTTTAGAGTCACCCAATGTCTCCTTGGCAGGGAGGATTCAGAAAACATTTTGCAGGGTTGTGTGGAGAGATTTGCTGAGCACCTGACAGATAAAGTTGCTTGGATTCGGTCCCAGTTGGAAGCTGTGCATGAAGCAGATCCACTTGAGATGCCGAGGGAGGAGTCATGTCCAGTTATCTGGGAGCAATTCATTCCTGTTGTTCCTGATGAAGTGATGCTGTTAGTGCGACAACCTGTCAGATAATCCTTGTCCCTCCTGGTTGGTGAAAGCCTTCAGAGAGGTGACTAGCAGGTGGGGGCCCTGGTTCGCTCCCTGTTAAAAAAAAGCATTGTTGGACTCCACCTGTCTGGACAATTATTGTCCAGTCTCACACCTGCCTTTTTAAGGCAAGGTGGTGGGGAAAGTGGTTGCATGGCAGCTTCAGAGGATCCTGGAGGAAACAGATTTTCTGGACCCTTTTCAGTCTGGGTTCAGGCCCGATCATGGGATGGAGACAGTATTGGTCACTCTTGTGGATGATCTCTGGTGAGAGTGGGATGGAGGCAGTGAATCCATCCTAGCCCTCCTTGACCTCTCAGCGGCTTTTGATACCGTCGACCATGGTATCCTTTTGGGTCATCTGCAGGAGTTGAGGCTGGGTGGTGCAGTTTTGTGCTGCTTTGGCTTTCTCCATGGTCAGTCCCAATCAGTGTTAACAGGGAGAGAAGTCCAGCCCACAGACATTACTTTGTGGTGTGCCACACGGCTCGGTGCTTTCACCTCTTTTTAACATCTACATGAAACTGCTGGGTCATCCGTCACCATGGGATGAACTATCACCAGTATGCTGATGATACTCAGATTTGTATCTCCATCCCTGGTGATCCGAGGGTTGTTGCCTCGGCCCTGACTTGATGTCTGAAGGCTGTTTGGGTCTGGATGGGGGATAACAGGCTTCAGCTAAACCTTGACAAGACTGAGTGGCTTTGGGTGTCCTGGTTCTAGGATTTTACCATTTTTAACTCTTGATGGGGTTGCACTACCCCGGATAGACCCAGTGCGTAAACTGGGGGTCTTTCTGGACTCATGTCTCCTGCTCAAAGAGCAGGTGGTAGCTACAGCCAGGAAGGCCTTTGTGCAACTTTGTGTTGTGCACCAGTTGCGCCCCTTCTTAGACGAGGAGTCCCTTCACATGGTCACTCATGCCCTCGTCATCTCCATATTGGGTTACTGCAATGCACTCTACATGGGGCTACCCTTGAAGAGTATCCAGAGATTGCAGCTGGTGCAGAATGCAGCTGCGTGGATAATTTTTGGGAGCCAGTAGATCGGCCCATGTTACATCTTTGTTCCACGAGCTGGATGGAAGGAAGGATGGATGGATGGATAGACAGAAAGACAGACAGAGACAGACAGACAGATACTTTTGTTTGGTCATTATTTCTTCTGCCTCCTCTTCACTGTTCCTCCCATTCTCATCAACTGTGGAGTGAGAAAATGCTTCTTCCTCTTCTTCAAGTTGCTGCCGCAACAAAGCCACTATCTCCCGATGCTTCTTGGACTTTTCATGGTTCTTCATCCTAAAGAGAGTGGTCAGGATGGAAGTTACTGTGAACAACAAGATCTGAATTCAGAAAGAATGGCTGTCTTTTATTAAAGGAAATTGGGCAGAGGTTCACTTGGGAAGCCAGAGGGGTTTCAAGTGAATCAGGGCAAGATGGCAGGCAAAATGTACGCTGGAAGACCCATCTTAGTTTGTATATAAAGAAAAACTTACGCTTTCTCTGTCTTAAAGGATTTATCACAAGCAGGACAGTAGAGTTCCTCAAAAAGGTTGGCAGCATCACCTTCTTCACATAATTTGTCTGAAATAGATGTATGTATATTTCTGTGTAACATACTTTTTATTTTAATTTTTTTATCTTGCCTTCATTATTTTTATCAATAAGTCAAGATGGTGAACATACATAATATTCCTTTCTCCTATTTTCCTCACAACAACATCCTGTGAGGTGGGTTGAGCCAAGACAGAGGGACTGGCCCAAAGTCACCCAGCTGGCATTTATGTCTAAGGTGGCACTAGAACTCACAGTCTTTTTGTTTTCCAACCTTCAGCACTAGACCAAACTGGCTCTGTTGATGACCCAACTATCTTCTATTGTCAAACATCCTAATTATGAGTTTAAATGCTTAAGTAACGAGCATAACAGATCTATTCAGGAGAGGAAAGAATCAGCAAGGTTGGAGGAAGCCCAACAAATGCAAAAGTAGAAAAAAGCCCTCCAGGAATCACATGGAGAGAACTGTACCACTCAGGACTGATCTTATCCAGGGACCACACACTACTGAGTGGAATAATCAAACACCTCATAAAAGGGTGGAATAGCTGATTAATTGCAACAGTGAGCAAGAACAGTCCATAAGTCATATTAATATTTACTTAATAGTTCTAAGTCCTTATTCTGGAAATCAATAAAAGAAATTAAACTACGTAGTGACTGATCACTCCTGATTCCTATCAGGAGTGACTGACTGCCAGTGGATCCTCACCCTCTTGGTCTTCTTTTAATCCTTGGTTCTCTTCTTTTTCCTCCTCCTCTTCCTCGCCAGACCCATCCCCAAACTCCTTTTCATACTGAGCTTCCATCTGCTGCAGTTCTCGCTCTAGGTCAGACATGGTAATCCAGCTCTGCTCCTTGTATTGGTCTGCCAGCCTTTGAAAAGAAGAGGAAATAAGCAGGTGGGGATTCTCACAACTTTTAGGCTATTAGTTTAAAATTCTAAACATAGTTAATGAAAGAGAATCGGGTATACCCACATAGCGGGTCTATGTGCTGAAGAAGACTCTTGGAAATGCAATTTCCTCACCAACAGAACCAAAGTGGTATGCTACAGCCTTTTTTCAAGCTTTTTGGCTAATCTATAGCCCTGAGCTTTTCAAATGTCTCTTTTCTAACTAGACAAGGTTAGCCAGATGCTACCACTGGTGAAGCTTACAACAGTGATCTCAAACAAATAAAGCACATTATGATTTAATATCCAGGCAAGCTAGAAATCATGGGATTTATAAGGACGTTGTTACTGTTGTTCAATCACTACATCATGTCTGACTATTCACAACCCCACGGACAGCAGCATGCTAGGTCTCCCAGTCCTCCAGTGTCTCCTAGTTTGTCCAAACCCACAACCATTGTGTTGATGATGAGCTTACACTATTTATTTTCTTGCACAAGTTGGAATAAGGCAGCTGCTTTTGCTGACTAGGTATTATGAAACAGAGAGACACAGTGCAGTTATGCAAACTGTGGATGCCAGCAATCAGAGCTAGACAAGACTTATGTCAGCCTCCATATTTCAGTCTTTATTTCTGACTGTTGCAAAGTTGTATCTAAAAACATAATTCGTATCATGTTTCTCCCTGGTGACCAAGCTTTACAATAGCATATTCCACACATTTATAAATTTAATCTAGTGAGGATGAGTTTCAGAGGCTGTACTACAACAATCCTGAAGGCAGGCAGTAGCTCGAGAACATCAACTGCTCCTTCCACACCATTGCAGGAAAAACATTTATACATGTTTATGTATAGAAGCTGTGGTGGCATGTGCACCTGAAGAAGGAGTGGAAGGGAATCTTGGCAGGAGCACCGCAGCTTCCCAGGGAGGAGGCAGCACATTCCAGAGAGAATCCAAATTAAGAGATTGCACAAGCCCAAGCCGGATGGGAAAGGGGAAAAAGGTTCAGGGTAGCCACTCCCTAGAACTCTCAGGATGTATCTATTAGATTAGAAAGTTATTGCTTTAGTCCGGTGAGATTCTGTCTATTAGCAATAAAATAATGAACTGGATTTGATTAGATTTCACTTTGGCTCCTGCCTGATAGAAACATCAGTAAGAAAATAACTGCCTGAAAACTCTACAAGGCACCTTGATAGGGAAAAGCTGTGTTACATGCTGGTTTTTATGACTGGTTTTTATTTCCTTTTGGGGGTCTGTACCATATAAAAAGATATGCATGCTGCCTGGGGAATTTGGGGAATTCTGGAAAACTGCAAGGCTGAGAGCACTGCTCTAGTCCATCATACTTAGCCTGTTTCAGTTTCTGTTGCCTCCGCAGCTCTTCGGCCTTCTTAGCTTTCTCCGCGTTCTGCTCTTCCAAGAGTTTGCGATGGGCCTGCACTCGCTTGTCTCTTTTCCGTACAAAGGCCACCAGTTCACGGATCAGTTCATTCCGCTCCTTTCTTGCTTTGTCTCGGGTTTTTTTGTTCTCCTTTTCCATTGCCCGCTTCTCCCAGCGATTGGATGCCTGCCGAGTGTCATACTCTTCCTTCCATGCAAAGTTCTTCTGGGTACAGAAACTCTGCCAGTAGGCGTAAAAACAATGGACCACCTAGTTGGGAAGAGAGGGAGAAAACAAAAAGAAACGTTTATATTGACAAACAATTAGAAGGGACCTATCATAAAACAGGTGAAGTCACTTACTAAAACTGAGTCTATTATGTTAAACCTACAGCATGTGATAGCTGCTAAACTATTTATGGAGAGAGGCCCAACATATGGACATTCTTTTCTTCGTTGACTTAAATTTTTGAAAAGAAGATGCAGTAGCTGAAGTGGAGTGCCATACTACATAATTATGATGACAGTAGTGATGCTTTATTTTTTGCATTTTCAGTAATGATGCAGCACTTTGAAAAGGATTCAGAGAAACTGATCTGGATGTCACACAAGTGCAGCATTTCACTGTTCATTAAAACAACTACATTTTTTTAAAGCTCCCTTGTGAGCATGAAAAAGATGCAGCTACTTTTATGAGTAGTAGGTAAGATGTGGCATTCATACAAGACCAAAGCTCTTCCAAGTCAAGCATGCAAAATCCTAATTTATATCTTGCTTTCCTCATAGCTCAAGGTATCATATGTGGGATCTCTATTCATAATTTAATTCTGAAAGGCATGAATTCATTCCTTGCTTTGCGTACTTATACATTTCATAGTAAATGTGATTTTTCCCAGATTTCCCATAATTCATCATCTTTCAATTATTATTTTGATTTACAAAATTGTCTCCCTTCCTATTCTTTCTTCTAAAAATGGCACCAACACTTGAAGCAACTCTCAATGATTTGCATCATTTTTCCTTTATAAGGAATATATTTAAAAATAAAGTTATTTATTGAATATCGTTGTTTATAAAGAAAAAATGTGTCTGGCTTTGATATATAAGTAATATTCTTTACAAGCCCAGCTAAAACAAGAATTCTTTCATGGAAGAATGCATTGACCCAAATTATTAAAAATTGTATACAATACTTGTTACTATAGGATACGTTATATTTCTTTTACATAAGAAATTTTCGAAAACAGGGGACAGACCCTACAGAACAGGTAGAATCTGAAAGCAAGAAAATGTGCAAGTGAAAGGAATTTGCGATTTTGTGTTAGGCCTAAGGTTGGTTTCTCCCTCTATAACAACATCCTTATTTTTTTTTACTTAAAGAAAAGTTCTGGTGACCTCAAAAGTACACAGATTATTTGGTGCCCTGTGACCTGACCATAACAAGGCAATTGTCCAACTATGGATTTCAGAGTTTTTACCGTATCATAGTCACTCTGAGAATCTCCAAAATTTGAAAATTCTTCAAAGTCTTCTTGTAACATTGATTCTTCTTCTTCTTTTGCAATCATTTCAAAGATATGCCGATACACTGCATAGAACCCCTGAAACAAACAATATGATCATCCAGAGAGAGAAAACAAGGCTTGGTAATTGCAGAGCACAATAAAAAATGCCAACCACAATGACATAATGGTAATAACTGCTTAGCTTTCTGAGCTGTTGACGGTGTCAGGTATAAGCAGGTTCTTGTCAGATAGTTAAAATTGCTTTAGGAGCAATTAGACAGGCATTCCTATTTGAAAACCGAACCAGGAGAGCTTTCCTCTCCTTCCCACATTTGTAATCACAAAAAATGGTTGTATCTCCTTCCACAACAAATGGCCTCTCTCTAGCCGAAATCAGCTGAACCAGGGTGTTCTGTTTCATCTTTTTGAAGAGAGATGAAGCAGAGAAGGTCAAGGGAATTAGGTATTGGGAGTGGCTAACATCATAACAGCGTTGCGCTGCTTTAAAAAGCTTAATGTCAACATGTGGCGTTTGCTGTTTTCATGTGACTTGTGATTGTGCATGTATGATTGGCGTTGTAGTCCTCCGAGGATGGGCTCTAAGAGGAGTCTGAAAGCTAAGGAAAATAAAAATACTGTTATTTTAATGCAGTTTATGGACTTTGCAGTTTTCTGTATGATTGATATTACAGTATGTACAGGTATTCCTTGACTTAAAACCAGATTGGAGCCTGTCCATTATGGCTGTAAGTTGTGACAGTCATAAAATGGTCATCACATGACCAACCCAATTTTATTACCTTTTTTTGCAGTGGTTGTTAAGAAAATTACCATAAACGTTAAGTGGATCTAGTCATTAAGAAAACACTGTGGTCATTAAGCAAACCCACTCCAGGGACTAAGATACGGGCTCTTAGGGCTGCACAAAAGTTTCAGTGGATCACTTCCTATCTTGCACCCTTATTTTACAATGTCTAAAAGATAAAACTTCCTATCTTGCACCCTTATTTTACAATGCTGCTCTTTGGTGACCCAAAGTAAATTTGACTCGCCCGGGTGAGCACTTCAGCCACACCTTTTCATCATCGTCATAGCCAGAATAACAGGTAACAGTGAAGTACTGGAGCAAATCCAGGCTGTCATCTTGATATCCTCCATCAACGCCTCCTTTCAAAAGAGCTTCTCTGTGATTGTCATACCTAACAAAGAAAAGAACAAATTAAATCCAAGACCAGGAAACTTTCTACCAGACAATAAACAAGGAGTGGTATCCACTAACAGGAAAGGCAAATTAGCTTCTTGAATTGCAGCTACAAGATGGACAGTCATCAAGACTTACTATTGTGTTTCCCAAGCTTAGCCATTTCAAGATGTGTGGACTTCAACTCCCAGAATACCCCAGCCAGCAATGCTTGGGAAGGTAAAGGTTTCCCCTATCAGTCGTGGCCGACTCTAGGGGGTGGTACTCATCTCTGTTTCCTAACCAAAGAGCCAGCATGTCCAAAGACACTTCTGTGGTCATGTAGTTGGCACAACTATCTGCCGAGGCACATGGACACTGTTACTCTCCCACCAAAGGTGGCACCTATTTATCTACTTGCATTTTTACATGCTTTCAAAGTGCTAGGTTGGCAGGAGCTAGGCAGATAATGGGAGCTCACCCCGTTACATGGAGGCTCTTGGGTCTTGAACTCGAGCTGCCGACCTTCTGGCCGACAAGCCCAGCATCTTAAACACTCGCACCACTGCGCGCCTTTAACTTGGGAAACATTGTGCTATAATGTGCCATTAATCTAAGAGATAAATAAAAGGCAGGCATGAGATCTGTTCACTTCTACACATAATTAATTCAGCTGTCCTTAAAAGAGTCCTGTTGAGAAAAAGGAAAGAAGAAATTGGAGGTGAATAGCATTTGTCATTTAGGCTCCTTTAGAAGAAGCAGCAGTATGAGAAGCAAGGAGAGATTGAGAATAATTGAGAAGCAAAGGAGAGACAGAGCTCATCCCTCTCTCTCTCTCTTGGATGTATCAGCATGAATGCAGCCTAAATCAGAGATGCAACTTAGGTTTCATCTAAGGTATTTTGGTTCATTTGCTAACTTAAAATTTACATCTGCTAGAAATGAAAACCAATGATTATAGCACAAATAACTATCATTATTCATGCCATCCAAATTTCAGCAGATAATCTTTGATGGAACAAGTACTTTTGCCTGAAACTTGAGTCACTGAGAGTTGGGCAGCATAGAAGTTTACTGGGTTATCATCCAAGATGCTAAACCTCAAGCCAGAAGTACCCCACCATCTTTGGCCTTTTAGAGACACACTGATAGCCACACTTGAAAAAAGTGTGTTAGGTCCAGGTAAAAACATTTAATTTGTTTAATTAATGTTAAGGGCATTAATTAAAGATGGAGAATAAGATTATTTCCTGCACATTTAATACTTCTGCATTCTTTCATTTAAAAAAACTGTAATTCAACTGCAAGTTTTAGAGATTCTAACAAATATTTTGTCTGTGCAAGTCAATCAATGACAGTTCCATGAAGTATTCTAGAAATGCAATAAAATACATTGCAATATTTGCTAAATACCTTTGATGCTTTGATGACCAACTTTTAATTATCTGCCTGGGTAGCTCCTTCTCAGATATAAAAATAACATATAATAAAAATAAATGTGCCATTGTGTTGAGCATAATTCCTGGTGGCTACAATATTTTTTTGGAAAAAATAAGGAAATAGTTTGCCACTACCTTCTTTCATGATATTCCCAGCTTAGTCTATAATCCTGGGATTTTCTGGTGATCTCAAGTGCAATGCTGCCTAATTTTTTCAAAACTAGATCCGATTAGCTCTTTTAATTAAAGAACATATCTAGCTTTGTTTCTAGTTGGAAATTGCTTCTGGATTTTTTGCTCAAAACTTAAAAAAATTAAACTCTGATTTTAGGTTTTAAAGATTAGAATGATTTTGTTGTAATAGAAATAACCTGAAATATTGTGAAACGTAAAGCAGAAGGTTGAGGTTGTATCATTTTTGCATTGTACTGCACTGAAAAATGTCAGAAGTCATCGCTTTCTCTCTCTCTGCATTTTCATCTTTCTTTCTCTTAAATCTCTAACCAGTTCTTCCTTTATTTTACAATGAAACTTAATAAAAAATTCTAGCAAAAAAGAACTGGTCAACTCTGTGCTGCCCCCTAGTGGCCTGACCTAGTCAAAACACCACTGTGAGAATTACCACACTTCTGTAAAATGCAAACATCTTGAGTGGAAGGTAGAACTTACCACACTCTTTCCTGCACATCGCTCAGCACATCATATGCGGCTTGGATCAGCTTGAACTGTTCTGCTGCTTCCTCAGCATTATCTAGATTTTTATCTGCAATGCCAATGAAGCAGAAACTAATCAATTCACCCCAAAACAGAAACAAACCCACAAGGAGTCTTGTGCAACCCATTTTAATTATCAGATATTAAGAAGCTAACAGCAAAAAAAAAATTTCAGGCTCACATTTGCAATCTGCACTGTTCTGGCACATCCCATTACACTTCAGTTCAGTAACATATTTGAGGTCTCTTGTCAGATTTTTTTGGGAATAAATTATGTTAATTCCAAATAAGAATGCTTAAGATCATGATGGAACAATAACTACAAGTTCTGTAACAGTATGTTTCAGCATCATATGTTGTGCAGGATTTTAGCCAGCTATACTGCAGGATATTCCTTTCTTGGAATTTTTATGTTTCTAACCAACCAGCCAGTATTCTCTGCTTATTGAGCAAGCTCTGTTTCCATTGGACTGTTCTTTTTTACCTTTGAGAGGGTTTTGGACCATGTTCATATTTTTGCAAACATCAGGCTACAAATAGTTTGATGAGTTTGCCATTAGTATACAGAAATTATTATGATCTTTACTCAAAGAGATAAGTCACTAAGAAATTTTAATGGTTTAGAATTATTACCCAGATAAATCAATCAATCAATAAAAACGTTCAAATCTGATGTATTCTTGTTTAAGGTGGAGCCTAATGCATCTGCATTCCTAAAGACTACAACAATTGGTTTGCAATTCATTTGTTGTGATGTATTCAATTGCACATAAAACAGAGGCATCCAAAGCAAGAGAAAAATTGTCTAGGTCTGATTGCTGTTTGAAGACTTAAAAATTAACGTACTCGGGATTACTGCATGCCAAATAATACTACGATGCGTATACATTGTAGACAGAAAACAGTGAAAGGTAATGTGGCATTAAGACATGACACAATGACTTCATTTTTTAATAGTTACAGGGAAGATTTGCAGTTGAACTGCTGCTACAAACATTATTTTCATCACCTATAGGCTGCAATTCAAAGATTGCTTATTTAGGTCAGCATAATTTATTTTTGAATAGTTTACACATAGGATTCTACTGACAGGAGGGCATTAAATTGGCATTATATTTAAGAAGAGTCCTAAGAAAACCTGCTGTCTTAAGAATACCTAATACGACCTCATGAAAATAATTCATTACCAAATGACGTCTGGGCATCCTGCTGGGATTTGACTAATAAGAGCACAAGTACAAACAGGCTTCTGATTTAATAGCTTAAATCTAGCAAAATTTGCATTTGCTTAAGGATAAATAAATATCATCTTCTGTAAATTCATTAAGTAATAAATGCCAGAGTGGCGAGGTAAACTGGAAAATTAAAAAGGCACCCCAGAAAAGGTAATCAGAAGCTATTTTCATGACACCGCAAATGGACGGCTCCAATGTGAACACCAGGAATCAAGCTTGATTATAGAGTTGCCTTGCTGGCTTGAAATGTAACTAAAGCAGAATTCATTGTCCACCTAGAATTGGAAAGAGTTTACGTTTTCGGTCAATACAATAAAAGAACCCAAGTAATATGCTAAAATAATAAAGGCCCACTTCATTTCAAGTCTCTGCCTATTAATCTTTTCAACAACAGCTGAGCACAGCGAGAGGCAGTGAATGGTTAAGGTGCTGGCCTGGCCTAACGACAACAAACCCTGTAAGTTATTGTTCCTGATCCTGAGCACCAAGATGGTACGTACACTCACAGACTGCTCCAGAAGTCGAGAAAAGAACTAACGTGTAACAACAACAAATGGGAGGAGAGAACCCTACACAACTGCTCTTAATCAAATGTGGGGCGCAGGGAAGCACTGTTGGAGGGAGGGGAGGGGAGGGAAGAATCTAGCAGCGGCGCCTGTCCCTTCCGTCTCCTTGGGCAGAAGTGCCAGAGCCTGCCCAGCCTGACGGTGCGACCAACTCAAGGCTAGGCTCCTGCTCAGGAGCTCCAGGTGGCAAGGGCGCGACCTCTCCCGTTTGTCCATCCCACGACACCGTCCTGCGAGGAGGGCCCTGGCCAAGGCCCCCGGGGCCTCCCTGGCTGACACGTGGCTCCAAGTGGCCTCGCCCCCCGCCCAAGGCCGGGACCAGGCGCCCCTCTGCCGGACCGCAGTCCCGGCCCCGCCGAGCGTCCAGCCGGTGCGGATGGTTTCGGTCCACACGTCGGGCGGGCCGGACGGGCCGGGGCCGGGGCCTCGGCGGCGTGAGAAGACGCTGCCGCAGGTCCGCTCAGGCCGGTCCCCACCTGGATGCCAACGGAGGGCCAGCTTCCGGTAGGCGCGCTTTAGCTCCTCATCGGACGCGTCGCGCTTCACGCCCAGCACTTCGTAGTGACACCTCATGCTCGGGGCCCGAAGGACTCGGCCCAGCGCCCAGGCGCCTTCCCCGGCCGGCCCCTGCGCGCGGGACCGCAGCGGCGCAGCCGGCGGGGAGAGGGGAAGGACCGGAAGGCCGGGCGGGAGCCAAGCGCCTCCCCGCCGCCGGGCCGGGGGGCGGAACGACGGAGCGTGGGAAGGGCTTCGGGGGGCGGGGCGGGGCGGTCGCGGGCCCTGACGCGGCGGACGGCGGGAGGAGCGTCCTGGGTCGCTGGCCGGGAGGCGGCGGCGGAGCGGTTGCGGCTGTCGGTCGACGCCGCCCTGCCCGGCGAGGGAAGAGGCTCCCGGCGGCTTCTCTAGGGACGGGGAGCGCGACGCAGCCCCCAGCGCGCCCTCGTGCGCGGGAAACTACGCCCGGCAACAGGCGCCGCGCGCAGCGCTCCGTCGAAGCTATGCCCGGGCCTCCTGGATCCTGGAGATGGCGCTTCCGCAGACGCCGAATCGGTAAATTACCTTTCGGGCAGACTAACCTACCGTGCATCTCCTCACCTGCCTTACGGTGCTTTTTCGGCAGACGGGCAAGACGGGCTCCCGCCTTCACGCACCTGCTTCCGGCTAATGCGGTACAACGGATTGTCAGTTTTGTGTTTTGTAACTATTCAGTTTATTTCGTCGCAACAAAGTTTAAAAAACAGGCATCTGGACTGGATTTTCCTCAAGTCGAAGACGTTTCGCCTTTATTCCAAAGGCTTTCTCAATTTTGGATCAA
>JANHZU010008696.1:13247-31778 GCA_032468055.1 Acrochordus granulatus | reverse complement strand
GAGGCCTGGCGTAATGTAGTCCATGGGGTCGCGAAGAGTCGGACACGACTGCGCGACTGAACAACAACAACAAGATAAAATATATTGGAATGACCAAGAAGAGTAGGAAAGACAGTTCCTGGCAAGCACCTGCATAGAGAGAGCAGTAAAGAATAACATGTTCCATCAATTCAGTTATTCCTCCACCACATGGACACAGTCTCTGTTTGAAGGGAATATTTTGGTATCTCCCTTCAATTACAGCTGTTGGAAGGGCATTGAATCTGACTAAGGATAAAGCCCTTATAAATTTTGGGATTGTTATGCCCCTGAGATATCTAACTGGTTGGAGAAGATATGCAGCATAGCTCAAAAAAGTGTTTCTGAGTAGAGTTGGAAAGTCTGTAGCTTGAAAGCTTGTAGCTCTAAATCAATGGCCTACTGTTTGAGATCAACAAATGCATGTTCAAAGCTCATCAAGTTGATGGCTGGCCATGAATAGCTATAGAACTGCAATTTGGCTTGTATTGCCTGACTCTAGGAGCTCTGGAAACTGTCAGTCATGATTAAAGGGGCCAAATCAACTGAGATGAAGGAGAGCTTAAGCCAGTAGGAGAAGATGTAAATCCCGGCTGAAGTTTCAATTTTAAGAACACCAGCTTCACATTGAAGAATTGTGTTTGAAATAAGTGAGGTGCTTGAAAGATGGTTCTCAAGAACTTGGACTGGACTCTCTTCAAAGGAAAGAATGACTTGAAGGGTCCCAACTGGGCTTCAAAAAGGAGCTTGGGCTCAAATCTTAGCTGAGAAGACTTTAATTGCTGTGGGTATATGCTGAATTCATTTTATGTTGAAGAAATGAAAGGTTTGTAAAGCCAATATTGTTTTTTGTGCATTTAGGATGATGTAGTTGGCATGAGATGTACCTGTGGCACAGAAGACAATCCCCAGATATTTGAAGGACCTGACTTGCTCTATTAGATGGTTATCTGGTCACCATATATGCGTCTTTGGGTGCTTGGCAAAAAACATTACTTTGACAGATTTCAAGATTTTATTCTTGGCAGTACTTGGCTGAAGCACCCTTTTCAGGCCAACCTGTGTTTGAGAGACCATCATCTGTATACAAAAGACACAAAAGATGTGTCTCTCTTGGTAGATAAAGAGATGGGCTTTTCAGTTTGTGAATAAGAGGGAAAAATTATATATATATATATGTATATGTATATAAAAATCTAAATATAGAATTAAAGAGAAGAGGAGCTAGTATCCATCCTTGTTTTGCTCCCTTAACCAGGATTTCTTTGGTGCAGTGTCCTTGCATTGCACCTTCATCTGGGAATTGTTGTATAATTTGTGTATGAGTAATATTTTATGAATTGAAGAAGAGTTCAGTTTCTCTCAAAATTTGTGTCAAATGATAAGGACAAAAGCACATCTAAGATCAATGAATGCTGCATAGAGTCATTAATACATTCCAGAAGAGTATTTTTGAACTATATGTTGAAGGTTAAAGCATGGTCAGTGATTGAGCAGCCTTCTCTATAGCCTGACTGCTCGTCAGCCAAAATTTCTCAGTTACAACCCAGTCCAGGAGTTTGTTGTATGGGTGTCTAGCATATAGTTTACTGACTGTACTGAGGAGGTTAATAGGATGGTAATTAGGAAGTAAATCTCCTTTTTTTGTAGATTGGGATCACCAAGAATGGGTATGATGTCTTTTCTCTTGACCCAAATACTATAGAGGGTAGGCTAGCTGCAATTATTATTTTTGCAGTTCTGACTGTTCATTGGAGTTTGTACCTGTCCTGGATGGTTGCTGCACTGAATCAGATAGTTATAGAGGTAAAAAGGACAGATTCAATTATTCTACTGTAGAACTGTAGCAACAGCTCTTGAGGCAGGGTTAACTTCTTGAGCTGAGGAAGGAAGTATTGTGCCTACTTAATAATGGAACTAATGTTTGCTGTCCATTTCAAGTCTTGGGAGATTATAGAGCCCAGAAACTTGAAGGACTGTACTGCTGATATGGCATATGTTTGTTCTTGTTGTTCAGTTGCTTGGTTGTGTCTAACTCTTCATGATCCCAAGGACCACAGCACGCAAGGCCTCCCTGTACTGCACTACCTCCTGGAGTCCACCCAAATCCATGCCCATCATGTCCAAATGCAATCTAATTATCTCATCCTCTACTGTGCCCTTCTCCTTTTGCCTTCAATCTTTCCCAGCATCAGTTTTTTTCAGTGAGTCCTCTCTTCACATTAGGTAGCCAAAGTATATGGATCTTTCTCAATGGGAAGCCAACATTAATCTTTAGTTCATTCAGATATTATCATAAGATTTGATCTTCAATTGTTCTTTTTCCTATCTTGAAGATTTCTTTGAGGCATTTACCAACATTTTTTGTAAGTCACATAAAACGACCTTATCCAGGTCAATCTTTCAGCTTAACCATTTTTATTTACACTTCCGTTATTTTCTCTAACATAATTTATTTTTATTTTCCAGTATTTCTGCAAATTGTTCATATTCTAATTTTTCTGCATCAGGCAAAGCTTGTTTCATCTCTTTATCATGTAAAATTTCCAGGATGTTCTCTTTTCTTCTTGAATATCTTTTAGACACAATTTATTCATAGAAGCAGGCATCATGCTGAGATTGAAGCTGCGATTTTTTTGCCCCATTCTTTAAAGATCTCCTGAAATATTACATATGTCATAGCTTTCTGTCATTTTACAAGTCCCAAGATATCCAAAGACGAGAGACAAGCTTTTTGTTTTTTTGACTTTTTTCATTCTGTCTGCAATGTTAATACTCTTCTCTCTTCCTTTTTTTATGGAAGGTCTTCTGTTTTGGGCTCCCATTCCAGGGCTATCGATAACAAAGGTGACACAGGCTATGGCAAATCCCGTCTCATCTGCAGCAGCTGTAGCCCAACTGCTCCCACTGGTCCATCAGAAAGGCCTTCATATTCAGGGGGGTATCGTTGCCTCCTACGGCATGCTGCCAAGTGCTGGAGGGCAGAGACCAGCCCATCTGAAGGGTACAGGGAGAAGGCTTTTTCCATCAGACATTTGGTTTTGTGGGCAACTCGCCTGACAGTAGGTTCCTGGTCACCAGGAAGTCTGTTCACATCTGCAAAGTCAAGCATTAGATCACCGTTTCAAAATGCAACCTGCATAATCCTCCCTCCGTCCCTCCCCATACTGTTAACCCAAAGCTTTTCCTCTTGTCACTTTTCACAGGCATTGCTTACGAGCAAGGTAGACAGGAAATGTCCCTCCAGTGAGGAAGCTGCATTCTGATGAATCATGTGACCTACAGAGGAGAGAAGAGAGAAAAAGGCACCACTTCCTCTTTCAAAGCCCACTTCTCAGCCGAATGCAGTCCTAATTCCAGAAGTCCTTGACCCCTTTGATCCCAGGAAACTAGATGACAGGCTAAAAGAATGTCCACGGCCCATACAAGCAAACAACTCTATGAAAGAGTACTGGGGGGGGAGTGTTTTTTGGCTGAAAAGTGGCTATCTTTGGGCAGGAGAAACCCTGAGCCAATGGAATAAGATCTCCCGCTTGATCCCCCATGAAGAAGCATTCTTTCTTGAACCTAAAAAAGGAAAGCTATGATTCTGAGTGTACAAAACCTGAGTTTGAAATTACATTGTGTGCCAGTGATGAACGTGTTTTTGCTAAGATTTATAAAGTATTCTTGAAATTGAATTTGGAAAATGAATATGTTAAAGATTGTATGATCCAATGGGCAAAGAACTTTAGTTGTAACATAATGATTGATCAACAGGAAAGCATGTGAACTAATGGGTGGAAATTTACATTGAATTAGAATTTGAAAGAAATTTTTGTAAGTTGATGTATCATTGGAATTTAACACCTGAGAAATTGTCAAAAACATATAAAGGAATTTCAAATGATTCTTGGAAATGCAGCTGCAAAACGATACTTTTATCATCTCTAGTGGACTTGTGAAAAAGCTAAGAAATACTGGGACCCAATTTTTACTTTCATACCATTCTTAAAATAAATATAAAATTGAAACCAGAAGCTTTCCTTCTACGTTTGATGGAGAAAGAACTTGAAAGAAAATTTGGAACCTTGTTATTCTAGGTGTTGTCAACAGCGAGAATCTTGCATGCACAAAGACACACTCATTCCCAAAATGGAAGAGGAGATGGTAAAGGGAATGGAGTTAGCAAAGATGGCAAAACTGAGTGTTTTCATTAAAGAGAAGAATTTATCTAGTTCCGTTTCTCCTTGGAAACCACTTTTGGACTTTTTGCTTCAAACTGAAAAAAATGAAAGTTTGGTTTTAGGTTTGGATGATTAGAATGATTTTGTTATTAGAGCAACGGCATGAAGTGTTGGGAAATGTAAAGCAAAAGGTTGAGGTTGTACTATTTTCCTGCACTGAAAAAAGTCAGAAGCCACCCCTTTTTTCCTCACTTTGCACTATTTCTTTCTTTTGCTGAGTTCCCTAACTTTAGATTTTACTGTGTTTTTATTTTATGCTTAAACTTAAAAAATATGAAAAACTAAGCTTCTCTTTCCATTACCAATGAACATAGCAGCCGTTCTCCTCACTGAGGCTTGCTCTTAAATATTGCAGGCAGGTGTACACTTCCTCCTCCAACTGCAACTCTGGGATGGGAAACCAAATCTAGGAAAACAGGATGTGTGAATGGCATCCTTATTGCCATTATTCTAAAGAGAATGTGCTTGGAGGAAGGAAGTATCCTCTACGACTGTTCCGAAGAGGGGAAGCATTGCATCTGTCTCTCCCTTATGGGTGAGGGCCACTTACCACCATGTAGTTCTTACAGAGATGGAGAAGGCCCTTCCTGCTTGTCTCTCAAACTATCAGGCTGGGGTGTTCCATCCAAGCCATTAGCAGCTTCCAGGCCTCCTCCATGGAGGCATTGCTCATGCACCTAATCAGCTTCCGAAAGAGAGCAGAGCATAGAAGGCCCATTGGTGGCTGGAGGATGAAAGGAAGGAATGAACTTCACTGGGAGAAAGTGCCCAAAGGGCCCCCAGGGAATATACCTTGCTCTTTGGGGAAACAAGAACATAGCTCAACGCTGTCCTTAGAAGCAGGAAAATCAAGCAAGATCACATTTGGAGCTTGATCCCTCTCAACTGGGATCAAGCTAAAGGCTTGATGGCTGGGTGGACTCCTGTTTTCTCCCCAGCATCACCCTTGGCAGCCAACTCCCATTGCCTGCCTGGCTCAGAATCCCACATACTAAGATAGGCCACACAGTCCATTTTCTTTCTTTTCCTGAACGGTTGGGGGCAGACCTCATGAGAAAAGAAAGGCACCCGAGCTGGGAGCAATAAGACTAGCGTACTGGACAGATGCTAGGAAAATAAATCTCTCAGATAAAGGAGAGGTCATGCAGGGCCAAAGCGATATTGCTAAATCGGAATTGTTGCTTGGACATGTGAAGGGAAAAGGAGGAGGAAAGAAAGATTTCTCTGTCCCAGTGCTGATGCTAACTCCAGAGGCAGAAGGCCCTCTCCTTGGATGGATGTATCCTGCAGCCTGGCACATTTGAGATTAGTGTCCACCAGGCAGAGCAGAATTTGAGGGAACCAAGCCTCCAGCATGACAAGGAACTCCTCAGACTGCAAGATCCTCCTGATGAGCCTTATCGCTCTGGCTTGCAGAAAGAAGAGTGCCAAACAAAGCTCCTAAGGAAAGTTGGCTAATAGAAACAATCCTGTCTCTTGCTGAATTGCTTTCCCTGCCAACCCTCACTATTTAAAGCAGCTTCCTTCCCAACCCCCTTCTCAAGGAGATGCCAAGAAATGCTTCATATTTGCCTGTTGGGAGCCCATAGAGGTAGGCAACTCAATGGTACCTTCAAGATGGAGAGGTTGAAGTCTGCGTGTACAAGAGGATCACCTCTTTCTCAGCTGCACCCCTTACCATAGCTGTGGGAAAAGAATGGCTGCACTGTTCCTCTTCTTGTGGCAGCCAAGGACACTCCTTCAGCATGGCCTCATCCCTGTTGCAATCTGGCCAGGTGATGACGGCCCAGAGCAGCTTGTTACAGGTGCTGGAAAGAAAATCAGGAGAAACCATGTTAGATCCTTCTCCCTATCTCAGGTCAACAAAGATAAATACAGAAACATCTACCTGATATTAGACTTCCCTGGAACTCAAGGGAGGGAGAAGATACACCTCTGCTTACCTCCTCGGGAGGTCTAAGAGGAAGCACACAACTAGATCCAGGTTCCTCTGAGCCATGTCTCGTAGGAGGCGGACAGACTAGCTCCGTCTAACCAGAAGAGTAGAGAATGAACGGCAGATCTCATCGAGCCCTTCCTGCATATGCAAGAGGGGAAGAAAGAAAAAGGAAACGGAAGGGGGTGCTGAAAGTCCAGTTCTGCCAGGCGGGGACTTAAGTGCACAGAAATCAGGGTTGGAGATTTGAACGGAGGGCCCCGTCCCCCCCCACACAGGAAACAGCTCATGCTTCTTTACCCAAGGGCTGGAAGAGATGTTGGCCTCCAATGCCGCCTCTGCAACGTCTCCCTGTCCCTCTTGGATCCCAGGAGAAATGCCCAGAAATTACAGAATGGAAGGGGGATCAGCTATTTCTATAGGCGGCAGACATTTTTAACACATCTTCCTCCTCCTATTTTCCACACAACAGCTACCCTGTGAGGTGGGCTGGACTGAGAGAGAGTGACTGGCCTAAGGTCATCCAGCTGTTTCTCACGGCTAAGGCAGGATTAGAATTTACGGCCACCTGGTTGCTGCCTGTTACCTTAACCACTGAACCAAAGTGGCTCTCAGCTATCCCAGACTCTTGGAAGTAAATCAGCCTGCGCAGCCCCAAGCCCCAAACCCTTCCACTTCTTCTCCCTCTGAGGTGAAATAAAGGCAAATCTTTTGAATTTAGGAAGGTGTGCAGCCATCCTCTTGGGGCTTAAAAATCCCTTAGCTGAGAGCAGGTACCTTTCCGCATTGAGGATGGAGTCCAGACCTTCCAGGCTCCGCATCCTGGACAGCCCGGAGCGTTCAGTGAACCCTGCAGATGATCGTTGTTTGTTTCAGTTTCTCTGCTCAATCCCACCCCCGCCTCTGACTTGAGACAGGCACCCCCACTGGCCTCACTGCCAAAACTTTTACCTCTGAGCTAGAAGAACTGTCCTCATCAGAAGAGCTCTCCTGCTTGTCAACTGGCACCTGTGTTGCATACATCCACACCAGCCCCATTTTTAAGCTACACAAAGATGCAGTTTGAGTCATTCAAAGTGAATTCCTCCCTGGCTTCCGGATGAATCCTGTAGAAATCTGTCCCTCCTCTCTGCAAACATTTGTCATAGCCTTTTTTTTTCCAGGATGATGGTGCAACTTGGGTCTTTAAGAATCCCTCAGATGACAGCAGTTACCTTGACGAGCAGGAAATCGAATCCACATCTTCCAAGCTCTGGGTCCGAGAGAGCCCATGGACTTTCACCGAGCCCTGAAAATGATAGTTGTTTGTTTCAAGTACAAATCCAAAGTTCTCTGCATCCCAGTAAAATGGCTAAAACTAAGGGTGCAAGGTTCAGCCTCTTAAGAAGAGTGTATTCAAAAGCCTTAGGTTAAGAGACTCTCCAAATGTTGCTACTTGCCCTCCAAACCAGAAATGTCTTTCCAGGAATACAAGAGGCTCTTGTTCTTGAGTTTGCGAGCCTGGCCGAGCTTCCCAGGTGAGATTTCTTCCCCCCAGCTGCCCTTACTTGAGGCACGACCTCCCACTGGACATGTTGCCAACTCTTCCTTATCCCAGAAGTGCCAGAGCTGTCCCATCATGAGAGCTGTGGTGCTCCTCAACAAGCTCTTGTGCCCCTTGGGGCCTGAATGGAGGAAAAGGATGAGATGTTGGAGAACATCCCACTACCTCAGCCTCCCCTTTCCAAGACCAGCAGGTCAGCCTTCCAGTCTTTTTGTTCCTCCTTGAGCCCCTTGTGGACATGAAGCGGACTTGGGGGGAGGCTCTTGCAGACTCTTATGGCATGTCAATGGATATCTGCTAAGCCCAGGATTTGGGAGAAGGGCTTGGTACCTGGCAGGTGGCAAAGGAAGGTCTTCCACCTTGTTGCCCACAGAACAGGACCATGGGCAATTTTTGAAGACTTTCTGTGAGGAGAGGGGAGCAGAGAAAGACCTGAGTCAAGGAAAGCAAGAGTGGGGGCTGTGACTTTCTCCCCCCGCCCTGGTTTCTTATCAGCCAAGAGGGCCACATTTATCCTACACAGCCTCTTAACTCCATTGCAGAGACCAGCTGGGTCTGCATGGAAAGAGATGGCAAAAGGAGAGACTCCAAGGAGTGAATATCTGCTGGCAGGCCAGTCCAGAGTGGGCTCTGGCTGGTGGCTTTGTAGGCAAGCACACAACCTTGTTCCCTTGACAACCAGCCACTCACAATGGCAACTGTTTGAACCTGCACAGGGTGGGTAACTGTCCCAGGGCTGGAATGGCTGAGCAACCCGGTGGCCCACTTTCCCCTTCAGGCTAGCATGGTCTGTTTTTTTCCTGCCTGTGTTTTCACAGGTCTGAATCTTGTCTGTTCAGAGGAGCAAAGTTGCATCTGAACAAATCACAAGACTTCTGGAGCACTACCCTTTGGACAGTCAAGACCAACGTGGACATGTTTGGCCATAATGCACAGTGCCACGTCTGGCGAAAACCAAACACAGCATATCACCACAAACCTTTCATACCAACTGTCAACCACAGTGGTGGAGGCGCTTGTTTTGCAGCCACAGGACCTGGGCATCTTGCAGTCATTGAGCCAACCATGAACTCCTCTGTATACTGAAGTATTCTCGAGTCAAATGTGAGGCCATCTGTCCGACAGCTAAAGCTCTTTGCTGACACTGGCTCACGCAGCAGGACAACGATCCCAAGCACACTAGCAGATCTACAAGAGAATGGCTGAAAAAGAAAAGAATCGAGGTGTTGCCCAGGCAAAGTCCAGACCTGAACCCGATTGAAATGATGTGGCGGGACCTCAAGAGAGCTGTGCATCAACAAATAAATCCCCACAAACCTCAATGAACTGAAGCAATGCTGTAAAGAAGAGTGGGCCAAAATTCCTCCACAACCGTCTGAGAGACTGATACAGAAAACGATTACTTCAAGTTACTGTTGCTAAAGATGGTTCTACAGGCTGTTGAATCATAAGGCGTGCTTCGTTTTTCACACACGACTTCTCCATTTGGACTTTCTTTTTGTAAAATACATGATGACATGGTGTAATATGCCATATGTTGTTCGTCTGAGGTTGTATTGACGACTTTTAAAACCTGCTAAGGACCAGATGGTTGTTCCTATGTGGTGACAGGTAAAACCATAGAACTCAGTGTACTTCCTTTTTCGCATGAGTGTACGTGTCATATGTTTCTGCACCCTATATAAAGGGTCCTCTAAATAATTGCCTTTTTCTTCACCTGAAGTATTTGTGGTTCATATGTGGGGGTGAGGAAAGGGGTGAAGATACAGTGTCCCTCTCTCAAATGCAGGGACGAGGCTCTTTCCGGCTCTATGCCATTGGGGTGCCCGGGTTTAAAGGGCAACAGACTATAGGCAGAAATAGTTAATCAGGTGAATGATGAGATGTTTTGTAATTTAAGGTTAGCTTTAGGCATGTCTGAACTACACCTGTTTTAAACTCTGACACTTTTCTAAACATTCTTTTCATTCATCATTGAGCCCCAAAAATATTGCAGAATCAGTTTGTTTTATTTATATCAAATAAAGGCTCAGATGTATCAGTTAATGTTATCTTATGTCAACATGGCTTTTTTACCCTGTCTGCCTGCACTTGGCATATCCTGGAGCTCAGTCTTATAAAGAGACATGTTGAAGATTTCAAGCGCAAATCAAATGAATCAAAACAATATTTTTGAGAG
The DNA here is from genome assembly GCA_032468055.1 of Acrochordus granulatus. Lineage (NCBI taxonomy): Eukaryota > Metazoa > Chordata > Lepidosauria > Squamata > Acrochordidae > Acrochordus > Acrochordus granulatus. The sequence continues at coordinate 21,876 of JANHZU010008696.1, read as the reverse complement.
ATGACAGCACAACTGTCTTTCGTATCTCTCCATGAGAAAAGGCTGAAATAACATTTCATTGTTGCTCACTTATATTTTTGAAAAGGGTTAAAAACCATGATCCACTTCAAAAGTTTCTGAGAAAAAGAACATTTCAGAGAATAGAAAATGGGATTTCCAGTAGAGTTTATCAAAGGCCTTATCAAGATGAAATTAAACAATTACAGGAAAGTACACTTTAGTGTTATTTAAAGCTACAATATTTAGTCATAATCTCAGGTAGTGTATTTCTCTGTCGGAAGAAATGCCGCTTGTTTTGGTGATATTAAACTTATGGTAACTTTGTGAAGACCAGAATAATCCTGTACAAAACATTACCACTTTATATTCATTAATGAAATGAGCTTAGAATTTGCTTATACTCCCATACACGCTTGGCTAGGTTTCATAAAATATAATTTTGCTGCAGTGTAATACAATGTATAGATTATTATGGTCATAAATTTGGAACCACAAATTCTTATTGATGTGTGTAAGCTGCAGTGAGTTTCATTAGGGTAACCAAAATATATGTTCTGGCTTTGTTCCTGTTTAATTTGCTTTAATAGCTTGAGAACTGTGTCAGGTCACATGGCCAAAGTTGTTTGGACTTGAAAGATAAGTAGAGTCAATACTGGTTAGTATTTAAGGAAAAACTGCTAGAAAATCTGAGGGCTGTAGTCTTGTCTGTAAACAATGGCAATCCTATAGCATCCATCCTACATGCAAAAAATGGAAGCGTATTTCCTTAAGCATCAGAGCTTGTCAAGCAATGGTAATGAAAGAGGTTGCCAGAATTTAATTTTAATTCCATCTTCTGCATAAGAGAGATTTAGTGGTTTATTCTTTGTTATTGGTGCACATAATTTGTAATGAGTTGATGACAAATAGATGCGAGTTGGGTAGCAAAGACTCATTATATGAACTTCTATTTTTACTTCTTGAGTGTCTTCATTTTTCTTAACATTATGAATTTATATACTATACTTATAATGAGAACGAGATAAAAAAATAGGTGATGGTGACACTGAGCATGCTTGTATAATGCCACCATTTTTTAAAAAAGGAACTGATATCTAGTGAATGTAGCAGAAGTGAATTTTTGTCCAAATTCGATTTTCAGTTCCACTTAAAAAAGGCATTGGTAGTTCTTTTTAAATATAGAGGTGGCAAGTAGAGATGTAATTAGAACAATAATGAATACTGCTCTATTCTCTCTCTAATGCGAACAAACTTGAAAATATAGTTGCCTAATCACGATTTTCTTTCATCTTGACTGAACAAAAAATTATGCTCAGTAGCCTTTTGCTATCGTAGTGAAGTAGCCGATACTCCTCAGAAATTTATGATGCGTCTGTAGGTATTAAAGTTTTTTTCGAAGTATCAGAATCACTACATTGTATTTGGATAAAATTCTGTTATCACAAATAAAAGAGAAAATAAAGCACTATTATATATTAGCATGATTATCCCTCTTTCTTTTTTGTACAATCACCAACTTAAACCTTTCTTAATTATCATTTATTTGTTATTCTAACCCTATTTTTTATTCTATCCTCCTCCAACTCGTTGTATTTCTTGTAAAAATGTAGTACCAGCCTCAATCCTCAATTCAAGATTTTTTTTCTCTTGTTGGAAGTACATGGATACCTCACATATGAGTTCACAATTTTAAAAGACATACGCATTCAAAGAAATATATATGTGCACAGAAAATATTAAAAATATTCACAATATATGGATTGAAGAATTGTGAATGAGAAAATCAAGTTTTAAATAGTAACAAATAAAAATGTAATTTTCACTTAAATGACCCATGAATTTCTGTTGGGAACACAGTTGGAGGGAGGGAGCGAGGAGCACAACCAGACCTACAAAAGGGGAATAAAAGCAGTCTATAGGACAAAAATATAACAAAAAAGAATAAAGATAGATTTAATATCCCTTTCTAATTGGATAATTCTGCTCCAAACCTTCTGCCATCAAGTTTATTTGGTTTAAACATGGTTGTTTTATTTTACTTTATGCAATTTATTGAGCCACCTAATTGTGAGCAAGTCAAGATGACGTATAAAAACAAATTGTAAAAGCTCAAACATAAAACTTATAATAATCTACTGCACTAGGAAATATAAAGATTAAAGTAGCATACATGCCTGGAGGTGTATCTTCTTTTCTTTTGATTTGAGGCATTTCACTGCTTACCCAAGTAGCTTCTTCAGCCACATATGAGCCCCTCAGATCAGAAGGTGTCCAATATGCTACTAGGGAAGAGTGGAGGGCAATTACAAGTACTTCCAGAAAGAGTGAAACGGCTGGTCCAAAGCCAAAAGGACACTCAGCTATGAATATGTGGTGAAAGGAAACTCTGATGCTGAAAAAGAAGGGGAAGAAATGGAAGCAGTGACAAATTTTGCCTTCTTGGGCTCCAAGGTCACTGTCAATGATGACTGCAGCTATGAAATTAAAAGATGCTTGCTCCTTGGGAGGAAAGCTATGGCAAACCTAGGCAGCATATTAAAAAGAAGAGACATCACCTTGCCGACAAAGGTCAGCGTGTTAATTAGTTTAAAGTGCAGTTTCAGAATTTTTTATGGTTTTGAATATAACCCTTCCACATCCATTGCAAAAGAAGATTTTAACAATGTAGCAACATTACCATTCCATATGTTATTGTAGTATCAGAGAAATGTAGGAGGATTTTCAATAAACATAACATACATTTGCACTTCAAACTCCTGAATATGCTGAAACATAAATTAGTGCATCCTCAGGACAAGATACCCAAAGACAGACAGATGTCATTTATGCCATACACTGTAATGAAGCCTGTTCAGAATTTTTTGTTGGAGAGACGAAACAGCTCTTTTCAAATGTTTTCATCAATATAAGTGATCTGAATAATCTCCACTCCATTTGCACCTTAAAGACCAGGGACATTCCTTTGATGATTGCAAATTCCAGATCCTTGACAAAGAAACTAACTGGCTTTTGAGAGGGATCAAAATAAACACATTAAATCCTCCACTCAATGGGAGGGGGGAAACAGATTTCAATTGACTCCTGTTTACAATGTAGCTTTAACTCAATTGCAGAAACAATTTCAGCTTCTTCTGATGTGTTATTATGGTCAAACTAAAATTTATTTTTAAGATTAAAAATAAATCTTTATTGCTTAACTTGTTATGTGAGAACTTTCTCTGGTTGGTATCCTGTATCCTTCTTTTGAAAAAAAATGTATATATTCTTGCCACCTCTTCCATTTCCACATGGATTTGAGAAATTCTCCTGGATAAGAGATAAAATGTTTCCAATTACATCTACTAATAAAAGTCCAGTTGCCTTTTTAAGAAAGTTTTGCATTTTTATGCAATTTTGCGACTAATCATGATCTGGATTAATGAGAATATACATAGACATCAGGGGGACAATGGAGGATAGAGAGGTCTGGCGTGCAATGCATTGTCTATGGGGTCATGAAGAGTTGGATATGACTTAATGACTGAACAACAACGGTTTGGTTTCAGATATGAATACTGTATTCAGTTTTGGGTACCACAGTTTAAGATAACTTCAGATAAAATAGAACTGATTCAGAAAATAACGGGGGACTAGATACTAAGTGCTTTGAAGAGAGACTGAAGGAACTGGGAATATTTGTTCTGAGAAGACAGAGTGGGGATATGAGAGTACTCTTCAAGTGCTTTGAAGGAGTGGGACACAGAAGGTCAATACTTATTTTCTTTCATTACATAGTGCAGGACACCAAATAATAGATTAAAGTTATGGCAGCGGATTCCAGCTGATTGTTTTTAAAAAAAATTATCAGCAAAACTGTTCAGTAACAGAACCACTTATTCAGAATGATAGTAGGATTCTCTTTATTGGATGCATTCAAACAGAAGCTGAACTGTTTTTCCATTGAATCAGAAATGTAAGGGACCTTAGAGATCATCTAGTCTAATTCCATGCTCAATGCAATATGTGCTGTAGCATCTCTCTCAGATGACCATCTAACCTTCATTTGAAGTCTTCTAGTTACATCCTATTCAACTGGCTGACAACTTGTATGGTTCGGAAATTTCTCCTGATGTTCAGTACGCACCTACTTTGTTGTAGTCTTCATTATTTCTAGTCTTGCCCGTTTGAGCAACAGAGAACAAGCCTACTCCTCCAGTGTAACAGCAAGTCAGATATTTGGAGACTGCTATCAGCCATTATTTCTGTTGTATAAAGAAACCCAGATCCTTCACTGTTCTTCATAAGGCTCTACTTTCTTAGCCTATTTTTTAACTTAAACCCATTTATTGTGGTTAAATCCAGAACTCCAATTTAGATTTGATCCAAATGGAATAGAATGAAGTAACTATTTCCGATGAAGTGGACTTCTGTGGTCTTTTTAAACTTAAGAGAGCATTTGCCTTGCAGCAACTGCATCACACTGCTGGTTCATATTTAACTTGCAGTTGATAAGGACACCACAATGCCTTTAACATGTATTACTGCCAGACTAGATCTTCCATATCCTATTCTTCTGCTGTGCATTTTCTCTGACCAGATGGAGAACTTAAATTGCATTATATTCATTTCAACCCATTGATTAAACCTATCTAGATCTTTTTTAAATATTCTCTATGTCATCTAATGTATTAGCTGTCATCTAATTTTATATCATCTGCAAATTTAGTAGTTTTGTGTTATCTCAGACTTTCTCACTTTACTCAGCATTTTTATAAAAATGGTAAAGAAGACAGGGTCCAGAACAGAAAAAAGTCCTGTGGTGCTCCATTAGATATTACTTGTTCAAGCTCATCGTTAATGAGCATCCTTTGGTTGTCATACAGCCAGCTGTGAGTTCTTCTCACAGAAGTATCATGTAGCTCATATTTTACTATTTTATGAATGATAAGCAATCTGTTGTAGATTTTGTTGAAATTCAGATATGTCTGTGACATTGCTCTGATCTACTAAGGTACTGACTCTCTCAAGGGAGATAAAGTTAGACAGGCACAGTTAGTTTGTAACAAACCTTTACTACATTTAATTATGGCATGCATATCTGGGAGTTCATGAACATGCGACTTGTAAATCTGTGTGAAGACTTCACTTACAGTGGTATAGATATCAAGATGACAGATCTGTAGTTTCTTGACTCTTCATTCCCTTATTTGAAAATGAGAACATCATCATCATCTGGGACCTCAGTCTTCTGAGGACTCTCAAAGATTACCAAGAGTGCATTCCTGCAGAGAGCATAAGGTTGGATTTTTTGTCCTAAATAATATCCCCAAATTCTGTTATTCGAATGAAGATTGAACTTTGGGGCTGCTGTGCAGTGTTGAGATTTTGGGGAAGTGTTTCGCAAAACCATTATGGTTGGGTATAATCTCTCTCTCTTCTGCTCTTGCTCTCTCATGCTGTCTAGTGTATTGCATATGGCTACCTCTGGAAAGTGTACCAGATTAAAGCAATACTAAACCACAATATCTGAGGTATACCAGAAGACACATAAGTGAGGATGCTGCCTACCTTATTCTGGCTTCACAATATCTCCTATATCTTTACAATTGAAATATTTGATAATTTAAATTTATAAATGGTTTGATAAATCATTTATAATGCAGGATGGGCTTGGGTGGTATAAATCTTATTTTTCCTTTTACAATCAAAGATTTTGTCTGAAATACAGTAGATTGATCTGATATACCTATTTACTAGATATTTATTCTGGAGAAACAGATGTTTAGCATGGACACTCACAAACCTGGAAAAAAAGTGGTTTCCGCCTAGAATCAATTTTGACTCTCTCAGTGAGGAGAAATTGCTACAATATCTAATAGAACACCATTTCATTTTCATGTGTGATGACACAATTTCCTTGTCACAATAATAGTAAATAAAGAAATGATTTAGCACAGTCTCTATTATTAGAAGCGATTTAAATTATAGTATATCTACATACTGACAACCACATTAATTTTAATACAAAACAAATTTCCTAAACAATAATATATGTTATTATATATATATATGACATTGCTCCTGAATATTCCCCCAAAGACAAAGGTCAGTTTTTTCTCCAAGACTAATTGACCTGCAGTCAGCAACACAAAAGGAGAGAGAGTTTACAGAAAGAAATACATTTATTGAGTAAGCTATGCTTCCACGTATAACTCAGAAGAGCTTATACAATATATTAATGCTTATCAAATAAGGTTTACTTAAAAATATTTATTGGAAAATGAAGCCAGATACCTCCTTTGAAAGTCCAACTATTTTGTTACATATGCTCATCACCCAATGCTTTTTTAAAAAAAAAAATTATTTGGGGGGGCAGACTACGTATGAAGGGACAGGATAGCTTCATCATTTTTCTGTTGCCTTTTTTCCAAATTTTGTTCTCAATGATTGTTCTTCTCTAGGGCATTCTCTATATTTTCCTCTTCCTTCTCTATTCTGGCTTGCCTCTGCATCACTTCTTCAGTACCAAAAAAAAAAACTCTGGCAGGTTGTACATATTTAAAATATATGAAGTGACCAAAGGATATCTTCCTGTGGAAGAACACCTATCCCAGTCAGGAGGAAAACTCAGAGAGGTCTGGAATCATTATATAAACGTACGAGAACAAGGTCTGACACTCCTGCCTTAAGGCTTACCTAGTTTTTCCCAGGAGAAAGCTACCATCTGGGGGGATGCCTGTATAATAAGCAGTGTACAGTAAAGTAATTAGTTTTGAACTCTACATATATGGGTTTGGTTGTTCACTCCTGACACTTCCAGATTTGTTTATGCTTGGTGAATCTCATAACAGCTGAGTAGGGTTTGTTTTCTTAATAATAATAATCAGTAGAGGAAACCAGCATAGATGTTGAATTGGTTTCATTCCCAAACTAGGAACCCACTCCTCTGCCTTCTTCTCAAAAAACAATAACGCAAAGCTCCCTAACTAGAAAGAACTGAAATGAAGAATAACTTCTTTATTCTTCATTTCTCCAGCACAAAAACAATAGAATAAGATTTAATGCATTGAAGTTTGTTCCAAAGAAACAAGTAATACCAATACTGTAATACCGAATATAACCACTAGCTCACTGCAAGAAACAAACCAACTGAGGTACAGCATAGCTGCAGTTATAATATCTAGGATGCAAAATCAACAGAAAAAAAGTTAAGATCAGCAAGCTAAGATCAGATGTTAGAACAGTTGAAAGAAAAAGTGAAGAACAAGAAGACCAAAGAATAACTGATCAGGTAACATTACCTAGAAACAAGGTAAATTAAAGAAGCAATGGAAATAATAAAAACAGATAACAACTAAAGCCAAGAAGATTAGCAGATAATGAAGCTTGAATTGGACAGTATAGGCAGAATCTCCAATTTTAGTCAAACCAGTAGTATTTCTACCAACCCATCAATGGAGAGAATGCATTGAACCAGTTAACACATGACAAAGAAGAAACAGTGCAGTTCTGGGTGCAGCTATGGACAACCTAATGAAATATACCAAGAATGCAACTTGATTAAATGAGATTGATAAGAATAAAAAAGAAACTGAAATGAAAGAATAACAAAAATGGAAATGGTGGAAAAACAGGCAAAGAAGATCAAAAATTGGTCAGTACTAGGAAAAGATGAACTGCATGGTTTTGGATTGAAACATCTGACTGGTCTGCACTCACTCATTTCCAAGCAGTTTAATAACATACTGCAAGGAAGTGAAGTTGAAGAGTGGCTAACGTTGGGGAAAAACTACCTGAGAATGAAAGATCCAGCAAAAGGGCAGCACCAGGCAACTACAGGCCAATCACTTGCTTACCAGTAACTTCCAGATTGCTAACTGATGTAGCAGCTGATGCAGTCCAACAGCTTCTGGTTGAAAACAAGCTCTTTCCACCTGAGCAGAAACGAAACTGCCCAAATAGCAGAGGAACAAAAGATCAGCTCCTAATTGACAAGATGATTCTTAAAATCTGCATGAGAATGAAGACCAACTTGAATGTAGCATGGATTGATAATAAGGCATTTGACTCCCTGCCACATGATTGGATAATCAAGTGCCTAAAAACCACAAGAGTCAATAGAAACATCAGAAACTGTGTGCAAAGACCAATGGTACAATGGAAGACATGGTTGCTGGTCAATGGTTATAGACTGGAAGAGGTTAGTATCAAAGGAGGAATCTTTCTAGGAAATTCACTATTACAACTACTGTTTGTCATGCACTGATTCCTCCATCAACTATATTGAACAAGTCGGGCTATGGCTATCAAACATAAAAAATGTTTGCCAGACTATCCCACTTTCTTTACATGGACAATCTGAAGCTGTATGGTAAAACACCATCTGAAATAGAATCACTGCTCAACACTATAGCCAAGATATTACAATGGAGTTTGGACTGAAAAAAGTGTAACCATCAGCAGGAGAAAAACAGTGAAAACTGAGGGAATCAAGATGCCCTATAGAAATAACATCTATCTGGATGAAGACTATCACTACAAATACTTGGGCATCCTTCAAGCTAACAATATCAAACACATTGAAGTCAAGAAGAAGGTCAGGAGTTAATACATTATAAGAGTGAAGAAGATCTTAAAGTCAAAACTCAGT
>JANHZU010008695.1:19712-32188 GCA_032468055.1 Acrochordus granulatus | reverse complement strand
AGGTGTACATATAGGTGATTTCTACAGCCACCATACTAATTGGGGATATAACAACAATAATGAGAATGGGGAAATTTAAGCAAACTGGATACAGGAGAATGAATTTCATCTAGCTTATGATGCCAAAGATCTGAAAACCTTTTGTTCTGCAAGATGGCAAAATGAAACAAATCCAAGCCCATGCCTAGTAACTATAGACAACTTAAAAATCCCACTCCTCTATATAATGAACACTCAAAATAGATCAGTCATACTTAACTTAGAACTACAATTACTTTTTATAAGATCAACCCAGGAACTAAGATAGAATTTTAGGAAAACAAACTGCGAACAGTACACCAAAGAAGTGGACTCCAACATAAGATGGATCTCTCCTTTAGTAAAAAAAATGCCCATGATTTGTGGAAGTTATAATTGCAGCAGCAAAATGTAATATACCTCATGGATACAGGAAATAATGTATTCATTTTTGGAGCTACACCACAGAATATTTGTGTGAAGAATACCAATGAACAGGTGGCCCGAATCTGGGAGAAGAAATACAATATTCTGTTAAGAAGGAATGTAAAGAAAGGAGGATAGAAATAACTGAAAATTTAGATTTTACGCATAATAGCCAGAAAGCATGGTCCCTACTACAAAAGCTGGGAGCAGCAACCCCAATTCTTACCCAAAAAACTAAAATATTACCATTTCAGATAGCACTACATATAAAGAATTGTGCAGAAAATGTTCCTTTAGATCTTCATTTTGAAAAAGAGATAAAACAGCAAATAAGAGAATTAAATGAATAATGCAAAGAAGATTCACTTTTTTTCATTGGCATTCTCAGAAGACAAGTTGGAAAGACATAGATAGCCTCAAAGTAAGGAAGGCCTCTGAGCCTGATGGGTTGTTCTCAGATTTTATCAAACACTAGGACCACATGCTAGAAAATGGCTACAACAATTTTATACAGATGTTTTGAACACTGGAATGATTCCCAATCAGTTCAAGATACCCTAAACTCTTGCCGTTTTAAAACCTGAAAAACTGATGATCCAGCAAGTTATCACCCTATAGCTCTGCTGAGCATTTGTTATAAACTTCTGGAGTTTATAATAGAATATACCAATGTGTTGATGTAGTTGTCCCTTCTTTCCAGGCTGGGTTCCTCACCAAGAGAAGCTACTGTGAACAAGTGTTGCAGCACTGTTGGAGGCCTTGGGAGCAGTGGTGCGGCGGCAGTGATGGCAGAGCTCTTTGTCAGCTGGGATCAGTTGTTTGTCAGCTGGTAACAGCTGCAAAGGCCCTCCCAGCTGTGACTGACACCTGCTCTTGAGCAGGAGTCATGAGTCCAGGAGAACCCCCAGAGTGCACACTGGATCTGTTTGGGGCAGGGCTCCCATCTCCTCCTTCCTTCCCCATATATAATGCCCACTACTCCACACCAAGCTCTCTCACAGATAGCTAGAGGGAGGCAAACTCACAGCCCCTTCACCTAGGTCTCACCTTATGTGAAGGGCTCCACCCATAAACACACACACACAGGCTACCCCCAGCTCTCACCCTGGAGCAGCAGCACAACACTATTGGGGGCCTTGGGAGCAGCAGCATGGCAGCAGCGATGGAAGAACTGTTTGTCGGCTGGGATCAGCTTTTTGTCAGCCAGGAACAGCGGCGCAGCATGATTAGAGGTCTCAGGAGCATCAAGAGCAGTGGCGCAGCATCAGTGACGGCTATGGCAAAGGCAGCAACAGAGACCGGGAATCAGCTGTTCAGTGGCCTCCTGGTGCGGCCTGGAACAGCGGTGTGATTGCAGTGACAGTAGCTGTGCTGCAGTGGCAACAGATGCTGGGAATTTAGTTGCTATTGGCCGAGCTCTCTGGGAGCACTGGGAATGGTGATGTGGCAGCAGCAACAGTGGCTGTGGTGGTGGTGAAGACAGAGGCTGGAAACCAACTGCCCCAGACAGACCCTGTGCACAAGCTGTGGGTTCTCATGACTCCTGCTCATAGAGCAGGTGGCAGTCACAGCTAGGAGGGCCTTTTCACAATTTCGATTTGTGCACCAGTTGCGCCCTTTCCTGGACCAGGAGTCTCTATACTCAGTCACTCATGCCCTTGTCATCTCTTCATTGCAATGCAATGCACTCTACTGGAGCTACCCTTGAAGAGTATTTGGAGATTGCAACTGGTGCAGAATGCGGCTGCGTGGATGATCATAGGAGCCAGTAGATTGGCTCATTTATTTATTCTGCTTCCAGGTGCGATTCAAGGTGTTGGTTTTGATCTTTAAAGCCCTATATGGCATGGGACCAGGTTATCTGAGGAATCATCTTATCCCAATGGAGATGACCCGCTGCACCGGAACCAGCAGGTGAGGCCCGCTTCAGATCCTATCAGCCAAGGATTTTCAGCTGGCAGGTCAAGAAAAAGGGCATTTTCTGCTGTGGTTCCTGCCCTGTGGAATAACATGCTCCTGGAGGTGAGGTCTGCTTCCACACTTGCAGCCTTCCAGAAGGGCCGTAAGACCTGGCTTTATGCCCAATGGGGGCAAATTATCTTGGAGGTGGTTAGTGACAGAGTATTAACCTCCTTCCCTATATGTTTTCACTCCTCCCCTCTCTGTCCAGCTATTTTTTATTTGTATTAATTTTAATGATTTTGTTTTATTTATTTTGTAGTTTTATGTTTTTTATTGTAAACTGTTGAGAGCCATCAAGAGGCGGCACATAAATTTGATAAATAAATGATAAAATAAATAAATATCATGAGACGTAGAAGCTGTGTCTAAACCCAAACAAAACCAAAGTATGCACCTTCCACCTATATATAGCAAATAAAGAGCTAAATATATCTTTTGTGGAAAAAGGATAAAACACAATATCTCAGAATAACCCAAAATATCTCACAATAACCCTTGACTGAACCTTAACATTTGGAAAACAACTTGAAGTAATTGGAGAAAAACTGAAAACAAGAAATAACTTGATTAGGAAATTGTGGGAACAGGCTGGGATGCATAAGCAAAAACACTGCATATAGTGGAATAATCATGAGTCTACTCTGTCACCAATTACTCTGCACCTGTATGAGGAAGAAGTTATCATACCAACAAGACTTATCTTAATTGATATAATGAGAATAATATCTGGAACTGTTAAATCCACACCACTTCCATGGCTCCATGCTCTCTAAAATATTGCTACTCCTGATCTCAGATGGCAACAAGACAATTCAAGAGTGGAATAAGATAAGCAGGTCATTGATTCTTAGAGACCTACCGATACATACCATACACCAGACTTAAGTCTAGGAAAACAATCTGGGATAATATATCACAGTTTTATGATTTAGATGAAGCATGGTGATCAAAATGGGTGATTTTCAATCATCATATACAAATGGATCATGCAGGTCCAACAAAAACACTCCCAGAAATGCAATTACCCCGGAAAATATGGAGCTGCCTGAATAGAATAAAGACAGGCCATGCCAGAACTAAGACAAACTCTTTAAGTGAGGAATCGCCGAAAGTCCACAATATGACTGTGGTACACTGGAACAAACAATAGCACGTATAGTCCGAGAATGCCCTCTAAGAAAATTTCAAGGCACCTGAGATGATCTCATCGTACCCATACCAGAAGCAACTAGATGGCTAGCTTTTTTAGATATTGACCTATAGCACCTATCCTAGTGTGATTCTATGGTGCCAGGTTATGGTGATTTTATCATACTTTTATCCTAATTTAATAGTTTATTCTGTTTATTGCACTGTTCACATATTTTGCATATATCTGTAGATGTGTTTACACAATGAGTTTTATTAGAGTGTATGTCAGTGATTGCAAGACCTCTAGAGATGCCATATGCTAAATAAAATAAATAATTTCCGGATCTTTTGCTGTTCCACAAGGATTCCAGGCTAATTCCACGCTTGAGGCCTCCCCACTGCCTGGCTGGATGTTTCCCAACAATTATGTTCCATTAAAAATATTTGTGTCAAAATGATGAATAAAAAAGTATTTTTAAAAATTTGAATTATGAGTTGAATTTGAGTTTCTAAATTTTATATATACTCTTTGTGTGTGTGTATAAAGCATTTAAAACATTTATTATTGTGGTTGGCAGAATGGGGAACAAAGCAAGGGCATCACAAAAGAAAAGAAAGATTAATCACTTTTATGTCATAAATAAAGCATACTAAATTGATAGAGGCTTATAGAACATTTTAAAACTATAGACAGAGCTATGTGGCAAACCAGGTACACTGTAGTAACATCACTTAGATCAAAGTCCTGTGTATAAGACTGCAGAAGGTGACGATAAGACTTATGTCTTATCAACTCGATCAAATGGTCAAGCTGAGGTCTATGCTCCTAAATGTAGGAGAACATAAAAACACTTGTGTGCGTATGTACAAAATTCATATACGACCTCATTGCACTGCTCAGCAAAATCTGCACTGCGGCACCCTAATGGAGAAACACGAAAATTGCAGGGAGAAGAGGTCAAGCAAGGCTGAACACTGTCAAAAATGAAATAGTATGAAAAATAGGCTGTTTACCACTGCTATTTATTTCCTCTGCCCAACCCTCTAGTACTTTATCAACCCCCACTGAAAGAATAAAATGAGGTTGGACAGCACATGAGAAAGGAGAGGAGATGGGGCAAGAACTGGAAAAAACTGCTGTTCTGTTTTCAAAGGATGAGAGTCAAGAATGAAGGGGGATATTTTATATTCTGTCAACATCTTTCTTTCAAAGCTATTACCCTCTTCGCTGTGCTGATGCAAAAAAGTAAAGAGGCAGAAGTTTCAATCTGAGATTGTAAATATTTACAGTTATTCGTATCTTGCTTCCAAATGCAGAATCTAGCATTTACAGGATATTAATATAGCACATTTCCCATTCATATGAAGTCAAAGTGGCACCTTCCAAGAAGGAGAGATCTGTAAGATGTGCTCAGTGGCATGTTCAGAATATTGAATGTCCATTGGGAGAGAAAACAAGAAGCCAAAAGAAGAAGAAATAGAAAAGCATGCTGCGGAAAGGGCAGAAGCTCTGTATGCTGCAACTCTTTGCTACAGATGCCTCTTAAAGACCATAATCCTCATTTATGTCAAGCAGGGGTGCCCAATTATGAAAGACATCAATATTTCATTGTTTGTTGATTGGGTGCCAACTCTGGGAAAGGGGTAGAAAAGCTTATTTTAAATGTTGTTTTAAACCAAGGTGGGAAAACTTTTATTCCAGAGGCACATTCATCTCCACTAACCACAGCTATCAAAAAGAGGCAGGGTAGTTTCTCACTTTTGGATGAAGAGTGGACACAGAACCAGCAGCATGTTTTCTTAGGAATGGTTTAAACTATTTCTAATATGCTGCAATAGGGCAATATGGATGAGTTAATGGGCCAGTTCTCTCCATTTGCCCAGAAACTGGAGGGAGAAGAATAGATATTAGGAAGCTCTTCTTGTGTTCTGCCTTCTGCTTCCTCATCTTCTCTTAGCTGAAAGTTCAGTTCAGATAATGATCAGATGATTTCTATCACTCAATTTGTTCTACTAGCCCTTATCCATAAAAGCTCTCATAGTTTGTACCTCAACACTGCAATAACACTGAATAACAGTGTTGCTTTTAACTATTCCCTGGCTCCTCAAGCCCAGTTCCTTCCAAACTGAGGATAAAAAGAGAAAATTCTGATCGCACCCTAGTTCTTTATATGGTTTTATTTTTTGTTTTTATCTCCCTACCTATAGTAGCAATCCCAAAAATAAAAGGATATTACTCAGACCCCATTGCCCATGCTTGATGGAAAGCTTTAACATTTTTTCTCAGAGTTAAAAGCGAAGCAGCAGATAACTTTAACATAGAGTTTTCCTACCATCACCATTATCTAATTTAATAGACTATTATGAGTCATTTTTAGCATGCCTCGGTTCTCTACTCTATGCACTGTAAGGACAAAGAGAACTAGTCAGATAGTGATTGCAGAGCTGAATTCCTTCCACACTTTTTCCAAATACACTCAGCCTTTAATATATGCTCCTTATTTATTTGCTTTTCTTCCTAGAAAGAAATTCTATTAAAAATGAAATCAAAAGAAGAATGAAAGGCAGATAAAAATGCAATCATCAACATCATAGACCTTGGTGTGTTTGACAAATCATTTGAGATAAAAAAAATGAAAAACAGATATGATCACCTCTGAATTTTCATCTCCTTAGAAGAAATTCAAAGTTAGTTAAAAAAAAACATTGGGCAAATTCAGACTTCCCTAATCTGGCACCTTCAAGCTGTGTTGGGCTTCAATCCCCTCGCTATATGGTACATTGTATATTTAATATTTTCATAGTTTCATTAACAGGAAGAAACATTAGCTCTTGTCAATCTTCAAACTGTAAATCTGTAATTGTGTTTGTATTATAAGGTTTGCTCGGTTTTTAATTGCATTAAAAATCCTCCCTCGCAAAGACTATGAATTTACATGAAATTAAATGACAAATTAAAATAATTAGTGTCTCCTGAAGATATTTATCTCTGAAGATTATTACAAATTAATTCCTATAGAAGGAAAACATACTGGAAATTACTCTAAATCAGTATTTCTCAACTTCAGCATGGCTAGCTGGGAATTCTGGAAGTTGAAGTCCACACATCTTAAAGTTGCAGAGGTTGAGAAACACTGCTCTAAATCTTCCAATTGTACCTAGAGCAGAGAAAAGGAAATGTCCCTTGTACTTTGGAAACTTTGATAATCTCCATCCTCTTCAACCCCAACCAGTGGGGTTGCACCACTGCCGCAGTGCAGATAAATAGTGCCATGAACCACAATTTGGCAGTTATCAAAGTTTATTCATCTGACAATGTATTCATCCATAACCATAGATGGTTATAAGCAGGGAATGGAGTTGATTTTTTTATGTAGCAAGCCTACATTTGTCATCTGATTAAAAACATTTGTTTATCTCTCTGGAAAAAAATTTTCATCCATCTTGTAACAAACAAAGGCTTTTATAAATAACTAACTGTGCTTCAGCCGACTGCTAAATGATTTAGGATAAAAAAGAAGGCTCTCTGATCATTGTCCGTTAGAGTTCCAAAGCCCATTTTTCATGTTGATTTGCTGTCGCTGATAAGTGATTGCTTGATAATATACTGCATTTCCTATGTGTGCTAAGTTGTTTGCAAAATGAACAAAGGGCAGCTTGTCACATCAAAGGGAAGACTAGAGGGTGAGGCAAACATGCATAATCTTTTGCCCTAAGTTTTGACAGTTAATTGGTTCTTATCCTATTTATACCTTAGTGACAGCAGGGCAAGAGTCAACTAAAGTAAATTTAAAGTTAGTCCAACACAAAATATACTGAAGAATTGGCAAAGAGTGGGTTCTCTGTTATTACCGTTAGGACTGATTAAACAGCTTATTCTTACCTGGTATGTAAACAGCACTGAGATCTTCCACAGTAGTTCTAGATCTGGAGGAAAGGATTGTTTGCACAAGGATAGGTAATTTGAGACTGACAATGTGTAGTAAAACATTTTGCTAGGAAAATACCTACAAGGCTCTATCAATCTAACATGCTAGCAAAATACTTTCCTAAGCATTATCAATTTCAGACAAACTGCCTTATATGAAAGGAACAGTTACTGACAAACAATCTTGGCAAAATTATATCCATTGGGCTATAAAGAGTCTGAAGAAGCTAAATGTCTTAATAGATGTTGTGTATCACACTTGAAGGTATCAGCCCAAATGCCAGGAGCATCCTAATGAGAGACTTCATCCGCATTCTCTCCTCTGCTTCATACACAAGCCTCATATATACAGTACCTGCAGCACTAATAATGGATTAGCTATTCAGTTAATAATCACACTAGGATTGTTGCATCTTTGATATAAACCAACAGCATGCAAATACTCAAGCTAATCTGCGTAACAGAATATAAGTATCCAGAATATAAGCATATGTTTATGCTTTCCAACTTCTGAAGTAATTCTCAGACCAAAAATGGTTTTGCATATATCAATCGCATTTTAAAAGAACATATGATCAGAAATGCATGATAGGAAACTGCATTTATTAGAAATATGTATTTGTATTTATACTCATATTTAAACATCACAAATTCTTAACTGAGTATTTTATCAAGCCAAGAAAAATGACACAAAATAGCATGCACACTTTTGAATTTCTGAGATTCTTAATGAATTCAATTATTATAAAATAGAGGGTAATAGGAAGCAAAACAAATCTAAACATTAGAGCAGATGTTTTAACCATTAGAAGTGCTTTAATTAAATATGAACGTGTCTTCATTTTTTCCCAATTTACAAATTAATGTTTAAATGTAATTGGGGTGATTCATGAATAAATATATCCAAAGGTTATACCAAAATGAGACTGATTTATCTTCACCATCTGAGCACGTGTGAATATTACAACCACATGGAATAAAAGTAAGGTGGGTCAGCATTCCCTAATCTGGTGCTCTGCAAATGTGTTGGGATACTGTTCCATGCTGGCTAAGAAGTCTCAGTATAATAATATCAATAAATCTAAAGATTTAAATATTCTGCCATAATAAATTGACAATCAATTTGGAACGACCTTAGCAATTGGCCTCTCCTGTATGATGATGATATTCATCCACATTTCTAAAATTTGGGGTTCCCCTTTAAATCCCAGGGAGTTGGAATTCTACTCTAGCAGTGGAAGCTGTTTTAATTCTTGTTAGCTTATGTATTCTTGGTCCTATATATGAAATTTTATGAATTGATATGATTCCATACTTTATTTGCTTGCTAATCGAGTTTACAGAGCTAGGAATTGTACACTGCACAGAATTAGTTTTGACTAGAGCAGCTTGTAAACCTTATAAATGAAAGAGTAAAATAAAATCAATCCCTGTTAGGAAAGAAAGGACAATTGGAGCCCTTTATCCACCAAATAACCTACCTTTATCAACTATCCAAAGCCACATTCAAGTATACTTGTTTCCCTCTTGGGTTTCCTTACCATTTCACCTGAATGATAAGATTCATCTGATATCCTGAGCATAATCCTTGTTTAAAAAGTGATTACTCTTGCACAACACAGAGATTGCTTGTCACCTTGTGCTCTTATTAAAAACAGAATTTTACAGCAACCTTGAGGAATGCATCCACATAGTGTGAATGTCTTTTGATCATGGCTGGGAATTTGATGGTGAGCCAGGGACTGTTTCTCACAGAAAAAAATAAGCCATTTACAGTCATCATGAGCAAGACTCTACTGTTCTGAAACAGATTTTACAACAATTGAGAAATAAGATATTTCCCCAGTGGTATGGTGTAATTTCTACTCAGCTTTCATGTACCAAAATGGTGGCTTGATTGTAATTACAGTAATGCAAATGCTGTTGCATTAATTGGAACACTTTTGATCTTTATCAGGGGTTGAATTTCTTGTGCTTCTTTCATCATCTATATTCTATAATTGGTTTAACAATTTCTGATCCCTCTGCCTGCTTCTTGTTAAAACTGTCTAATGCAGTGTTCTGACCTTCCATCTCTTCACCTGCATAAAGTGGCTTTTCACTTTCATTAAATATCTGATTTTTTAAAGGCAGTATGTAGTGAAATGTATTTCATTTTACTAACCTCTTTACTGATGAACCTAAGCATAACTTAGAGCATTCCTTTCTCAGTGTGCATCAGCCTTTACCAATCTGCTGCCCATTTAGTGTTTTGGACTTCAACCACAATAACCCTTTACCATGTTCAACAAATGCAACATTTCCAATGAATGCAGGTGAAATTGAGGCAATAGAAGATCTTCATCTTCTCCCCATGCACTGGTTAATTCAATGCCTGATTATGTCTGTTTGCAGCAAGAATACCTCTCATACAATGCTGTGATTGATCTAAGATCAAGGCCTTCTCCCTTGCAACTGAGTTGCAAAACAAAGGGAGATTGCTTCCTGATCGAGTTTGAGGAAGCCAGTTATGAAAACGAGACAAACTGTAATGATCTGAATCTTTTGCCTATTCATTCATTCATGTTATAAACTAACTTTATTTTGGTTTTCATTTATTTTTTGTAATTACAAGAAAAAAAATCAGATTTTCTAGTAATATCTCAAATGATCATAATTTATAAATCTCTGCCCCTCTGGCTAATAATCCCAAAGCAAAATTGTACCTTAAAAAATTTTATTCCTTTAATTTGGATCTTAAAATTAATTTGCACTTAAAAAGTGCTGTTTGGGGAACAAACTTTTATAGAGATGAGAAAAATACTATCACTGATTATGTTACCTTGTTGGGTAATGCAACATCTGCAAGCAAACAGACAGCACTAAGGTCCTACATAAAAAAATTCAGAGGGAAAAATTCTAGACAGATTAATTGGAAGTATGTGGATAGAGGATAATGATTCTTAAATGAGAAATTATCAAAAAAAAATGTGAGCTCAAGAAATCTCCTTTTAAAAAGATCCAAATTAAAGGAATAAATATTTTGCCTTCTGGTTCCTTTTCTACCTAGGCAATTGACAAATGCTACTGGATAAATATGAGGTTAAAAAATCCCCACATGCAGAGATATAGACTTACCCTGTATCGTGTCCTTTCTCAAGTGAATCTCTGTGTAGGAATACAAATCATCCATTAAGATCTGGTATCAGTGAAGAATTTTGGGTTAAATATCAGGGGGAAAATAATATGAAATTACAAGACTAATAAGCAACTGTTGGATTTATTGTTAGCAACAGCATTAGAAGTTTAACTTGACTCATATGAAATCAATATGATTTCGATATGATATTGATATGAAATCAATATGATTACCATTTCATTTTAGAAATGGTATTCATCTGATGTTATCAATCAAGCAGAAACCACCTTTTAGTACTTTTGGTTGCCTGCTGCCAGACATATTAAACTAAGTATCACCTCAGTGATGCTCTTAAGATTTCCAATTCATTCTTCTGCTCATGCATAAGACAGGGGCATTACGAACATTTAGCAAAAGAAGATAAAACAAATAGACAAAACAGAAGAACAGAACTTCTGAGTCTTGCTCCCCAGAAGGGAAAATGTTAACATTTGTTATTTTAATATTTTGTTACGTGCCGCTGATAATTTCCAAATATGATAGATAGGACAATGTTTCCTGACTGTATCTTTAAGCTTTTATCATGATATTTTGTTTGGATGAGCATTCTTTGATGCATTTATTTCTTAAAACAAAAACCCAAGTAGACAAAAAGACATTACATTCTTGGTGCAACAGACTAAACTGGCATCTCAGTATGGTAGAAATGAGCAGTATAATATAACTGTACTAGAAGTTAATGGCATTTTACTCATATTTTCTGTTCTTTCCCTCCTCCTTCCTCCAAATCCAATTCACCATTGCTTCTATTGTAAAAGCTTCTTCACTGACAAACGGTGAACTACCTGCAGAGATTCAGCTTCCTTTGTCCTCTTCTATAAAATCCATGGGAGGCTGTCTACATTTGTCCTCTCCTTCTGTATGCCCCATTTTGAATAATATCACTCCATAAATGAGAAGTTAAAACACATGAGCAGCATCCTAGCCCCTGTTGTCTTCTTTCTCTGTACATGCAGAACAATCTATAGTAAAATAAAACCTGCAACATTTAATAACTGTTTGAACTGGAGTCTTTACCTCCACCTGCCTCTTTTATTTCTACTGGTGGCCGACCTTTGCTCTTTGCTCTTATCTAGGTACATAGATTTAAAATCTTACTAGAATGTGATTATTAAGGTTTGTTACACAGTCAGCCAGATGTTTAGAGTCATCTTTGGCAAGTGGGATGGCAAATAAATTTGATAGAGAGATAGAAAGATAGAGTGGATTTGGCATATATGGCCACCTATCGATTCCTTCCCAAGGACCTGACATAGGCAAATTTTGTTCCTTGATTGTGTTGCAAGTATTGTTGCAGGAGGTAAGCTATTTTGAGTAACACTGCCTTTTGAAATTGACGAATGGTGATTTTGTCAACCTACTCCAGTATCCTTGCCAAGAAAACCCTAGGGACAGTAACAAAAGCCAGAAATGATATGACACCAAAAGATGAGACCCTCAGGTCAGTAGGTGTCCAATATGCTACTGGGGAAGAGAGGAGGGCAATTACAAGTAGCTCCAGAAAGAGTGAAGTGGATAGGCTGAAGCAAAAAGGATGCTCAGCTGTGGATGTGTCTGGAGATGAAAGGGAAGTCCAGGACTGTAAAGTATTGCATAGGAACCTGGAATGTAAGATCTATGAATCAAGATAAGTTGGATGTGGTCAAACATGAGATGACATCGATTGAACATCGACATCTTGGCAAACAGTGAACTAAAATGGATGGGAATGGGAGAATTTAATTCAGATGACCACTATAACTACTACAGAAATCCCTTAGAAGAAATGGAGTAGCCATCATAGTCAATAAAAGAGTGGGAAAAGCAGTACTGGGATACAATCTCCAAAACGAC
>JANHZU010008692.1:0-12035 GCA_032468055.1 Acrochordus granulatus | reverse complement strand
CAAATTTTTAAATTGCCCATTTCCCTCAAAGAGGGAAGAGCAGGAGAGCAGAAAATTCCAAACATAATAGTTGCATCTCACTCAGAGGGATTAAATTATAATTTAAAGAAGAACAATGTATATCTGGAAAGTTCCTATATCTTTTTTAACAAATCTGAATATGCAGTTCGTAAAATTAATTTATGATGTGCCAGCAAGTCAATATCAACTCTTAGTAACCACATAGAAAGACCTATAGGATGAAATTAGTAAATTAGCAATGGTTAATTGTTCCCAAACAAGCCAACTTTAAGGATTAACTTACAAATTTTGATTTATAATCATGAGATCAGATGTATTATGAAAACTCTTTTTAGTTTGCTACCTGCTTGTGTGACCAAACCAGCAGAGTAGAAACAAATGGGATATGCATATTAACAATTGCTTGTTCACAACAGCACGTTCATGTTGTTTGAGTTTTCATTTCACTTTGTACTCCCTCATCTCTATAATTTAGGTAACATTCAACAATACTGATTATTTTTTAGAGCTGGATGCTAAGAAGGAGCAGGAGAGCAGAAAATTCCGAACATAATAGTAGCATCTCACTCAAAGCCTCTGAATGAAAGTCCCCAATCATTTCATGTAGATGCTAAACGGCATAGGGAATAGTACAGGTAGTCCTTGATTTATGAACAAAATTGGACCAGAATTTCCGTTGCTGAGGAAGGAAGTTAAGTGAGTCGGGCCTGATTTGACACCTTTTTTGCCATGGTTGTTAAGTGAATCACTGTATGTGTTAAGTGAATCACATGGTTGTTAAGTGAGTCCAACTTTCCCATTGTCTTTGCTTGTCAGAAGCCAGCTGAGAAGATTGCAAATGGTGCTCACGTGACTTTGCAGCACTGCAACCGATGTAAATACATCCATGTCCAAATTTTGATCATGTGATGGTAGGGAAGCTGCGACAGTTATAAGTATGAGGACCAGTTGTAAGTCCCTTTTTCAGTGCTATTGTAGCTTCAAATGGTTGCTAAACAAATGGTTGTAAGTTGAGGACTACCTATGTCGCAGAGGTCAACAAATCTTCAGTACTACCAGCAATAATAGGTGAAATGAAGAAATGACAATCATATTCTTGATCAAATAATCAAGTGTTGATTTTTGCAATTATCAGATGTTTATTTCAGAATTTGTCTCTTGAAGCAGTGTTTAAATTCTGTTAGGTATGCAATGTTAAACTTATGTTTTCATGACCAAGGATGAGCATCGTATCACTGGTTGAGAAACTGCATTTACCTGTTGAATCAGTTGGGGAATTTGTATAAATAATACAAATAGCCAAGTATGTGCAATCTTCTCTCCTTCCAAATCATCCCACTGTTATCTCCTTGGTCTTCATTCTATTCTGGAAATATTCATCTGGTTTGGTTTTTCATGATTTTATATGATTGCTACCGATCTACGTTCCTAATTATATTTCCTCAACTGCTGATACCAAGCTCGGTAACGACTATTTTTTATTCCTTTTTCTCTAAGCATAGCTTTTTCCCATCTCAAAGGAATGAACCAAAATGGGAGATATCTTTCATAAGATGTATGTCCTCTTTTATGAACAAAACAAAAAATGGCATGCCAGTCTTTCCAGAAATGATTCAAGGATTGTTTTGAACCAAAATAATCCAGAATAGGAAGCTGCTCATGGGATTCCGCTGGTGGATATATCACTTCTAGTTTACTTCTGGAAAAGCTTTGGATCATCCATTGATCAGACATAATTGACCTGATCCAGGAAAAAAAAAGCAGAACCTTAATTCTGAATTTTGTTTTATTGGAAAAGAACCCACGTGAAAAGAGGCTGTTTTAGTTTTAGCTCAGAACAACATATTGTTAGTGTGTTCCTCAAAGATATATCTAGAAAAGAGGTAACAGCAACACCCCCTGCAAAAACTATAATGGAACCATTGGTTTTACTTATTTGTTGGATAAGAATCCTAATGGTTGAAACTACTATGATGCAAAAAGGTTGCCTTGATCTTGTTTCCTCCGCTATAAATTTGAATAATTTTCTGCTTTTCTGGCTCCCACTGTTTGAAATCAAATATGTTTCTAGAACTTCATTGAACAAAAGGATGATTGTGATTAAGATCTGTATACATTTAAATTTTGCAATTGTTATTTGAAACCTGCTGTATTTGTATTGATTTTACCCTGAGGAATACTTTATCTTTTAACAACACAAATGTACTTTTTGGTTTGAGTAGGGATTAAAAAATGCCTAACAATTTGCTAAGGAAATATATTTCTGTGCAGTGGAAAGAACACGTTGCATATCTGCTTCAGGAAAAGACAGGCGCTCGAAAAGGAGGAATTAGAAGTAAAATGCTCTGAAGAAAGCACAGACCTCAACAGACTAAAAAGCAGGTTCTTTTGGAAGTTGAAGGAATGTTATCAAATATAGATAGTCTGTGTGGTCAAGCAGATGAATGTTTAATATCTCAGCTTGGCTTATCCTAGATAGTTATGGACTTTGCCTGAGTTTTCAACAATAAGCCTAGAGTAGTTGGCTATGAGGATCCCAAGAATTTAAATCAGGTTGTCCGGTTTGAGCAATGAGATTTGTTTGTTTTCAATGAGATGAAAAATAGCTTCAATGGAAGATATGTTAAAGATCTGCTAGATTTAAAAACAAAGTTTCTTTCAATTCAAGAGTGACTTCTTGGCATTTCCAGGTAGCTTTCTTGACAACAATGTGGAAGTCTTGGACTTCAGGGTTTAATGGCTATGTTCTTAGTGTGGAAGCGGTTTCTGTTTGCATTCTTTCAGAATGAGTTGCAAATTCTTTGACCTGAAGTTCTAGGATGTCCTCAGGGTCTGTCATATAGGTACTAAACAAGTTCGATCCTTTCAACTTTTTGAGATCAGCCAAGGTCAGATAGCTGCTACCACCTCTTGTGTCCTCAAGATGAATGCACCTATTTTACTTTAAATCTCCTCCCTTGTGGGTATCCATGGAGAAGAAGGCAAATAATAAAACATCAGTGATGTTATAAGGTCAAGTGACATGATTACATATTTGCACTAGACATCAAGAAACAAATACAGTGGTACCTCACAAGACGAGTAACTCACAAGACGTGAAATTAGCAGGACGAGCAAAAAAGATTAATAAAATTTATTCTGCTAGACGAGCCGCGACTCACACAACAAGCAAACTTTGCGCGATAACTTGCGTGTCATCAGGCAGCGCGTTCTGTATTTCTCGTTCAGGCAGCAACCCCATGTGAGAGTTCTGCCGATGCAAGCGCATGGGTGCGTTCTGCTGACTCTGCCGTGTGCAGTTTATTCCGTTGCTGTGTGTGTGACTGACCTTGCCAGAATCCTGATCGCAATGAGCCCCCCTCTCTCGTTGCGTAAACAGCATCAATTAAGTGAAAGGCACTCAAGAGATGGAACTCCCAAGACTTCAGACTCCAGATTCAATCTCCAGTCAGTCCCATCCTCCTCCCCCTCCTCTCCTCTCTTCTCCCTTGCGCTAACTGGGATATTCTCAAAGCGCACGCACGTGCACACACACTCAATAAAGCAGAAATTGTCCTTGCCCCAGATAAAGCAGAAATCCCCCCTTGTCACTTCTCCCCTCATAGTACGGAGCAAGAAGCGCTTCCAAATGGCCATGACTCCTGGAAAAGCTGAGGGAAAAGGCCCTTTTGCCTTGAGTGGCGGCAGCAGCGGATCCTCCGAGCCAGCAAGCAGCAGTCGAGGCCAGAAGCTGCCTTGAAGCAGATTTGTAAGTGCTCGTTAGGTGTTCTATTTCTGCTTTTTATCGTGTGTTAATCATGGTTACTTGTTTCAGATGTTAGGGGCAATCATTTCTCCATCAAATTCCATTGAAAATGATTTTCTGGTGAATATTTTTGGGGGCGTGGAACGGATCATCCGATTTTCTATTGTTTTCAATTGGAAACCCCGTTTCGCTTTACGAGCATTTCGTGCAAAGAGCGTTCTTCCGGAACAGATTAGTCACGTCTTGTGAGGCTCCACTGTACATAATTTTGGAATTTTCTTCTTTGCGTCAACATAGCGCATGTCGACATTTGTGCGTTATCGCAGAACTCTACTCCTGCTCCCAAACACACAGAAAATGAAGATATTTCAGGCTGAAAGGTGGGATATAAATCTAAGAAGGAATCATCATACTTGGAAAAGGTGCTCGCCTATATTTCATATCACAGCTCTAGTATTCATCAAAAAGCAGGCAGCTGCTCCTTTATTTTTTATATGCTGTTTCCTCTTATACAAAGTTGTGAGATGAAAGGAGCTGAACCAATTTAAGTTAACTGGAGCCGTTTTATTGCAGGTTGCCTTGGTAAGTTAGCGATTAAAGATAAGTACCGCTTGGAGGAAGGGCACAGCTCCTGTTTCTAAATAGACTTGCTGTTGTCATCCTGGTTTGTGCAAATCCACAATTCCACCATTACCTGCAAATAGTTAAATTGTGTTCAATTAATGGGCCTGAATCAATTGCCCACATACAGTGTGTGCAGAGGCCATTTTCGGGCACTGCATTGAAGGAAGGATCACGCCACTGTGGCTGTGAACTTGAGTTTTTGGACACCCCGGTGGACACCTGGGGGTGGGTCCAGCTGCGCAGCTGGAGAGATGAGAAGGTTTTTGTTTTTAAAGACTCGGTTTAGAGATTACCGGTTTTCAGCTCTGCCTTCCTGAATAGCTTCATCTTAACAACTGAATAATGACCCTCATGAGTTGCTTTCTACTCTGCCACCCGTCCTGTGTATTTTCGTTTTGCTTTACGTCCCTTTTTTAGGTTGTATGTGGAAAGGCACCATCTTAACGTTGTAACTAAAGCAACAAGTAACCTTAGTATGTAAAATGCTGGTCAAATTTAAGTTTTCATAGACTTAAAGGTTGCTTTTTTTAAGATGCCACATGACTTTCCTCATTTTTTTCAGCAGCCTAGGTGACCTGGCTAACCTAAGAATGCTTTTGAGCTCCTGACTCTCAGCGGTTTCTATCTATGCTGACTGCTGCGGGCTGTGTTCTCCCAAAACATGAAGCCGCAGTTTGCTTAAATGTGATTTATTAAACCACAGTTGGCTACCGTTGCACAGCACCTTGAGCCACAAAGCGTGGTTTACAATCTGAGTCCACGCGGTGGTCTCAACTCAAGTTGAAGTGTGGACTTCAACTGCCTGAATTCCCCAAGGAATTCTGGGAGTTGAAGTCCATGCGTCAAAAGATGCTGAGGCTGAGAAACGTTGGTGTAAGCCCGGAAACACAAATGCCTACGTTACGGCTTAGCTTGTGGGGTGGGCCCAGGATGGGAAGGACCACTGCCCCTCTATAACTTTCTCTACTCCAGCATTTGAGTGTATCCTTCTTTGTATTTTACAGACTTGGTCTTCTGGAGCAGAGCAGCTCAGCTGCCAACCAGTAAAACTCTCCTGTCAGGATTGTGGTCAGTTAGCTGAAGATTCCCCAAGCCCCACCCCCTCGTCTGCCATGTTCCCTCAAGCCCCGCCCTCTCTCTAGAGTGGGTGAGGCCTTTTTGCATTCAGAGCTGGTAACCATAGAAACGGCACTGTGTGTCTGGTTCCCATTGTAGGGCTCCAGGTTCTCTTTGTGATAAAGAGCCGTCCACCTAACATGCGACGTTCACAGGTGCTAATGAGAAATCCTTAACCCAGCTTATGGGTTAAGCATAGAGAGGTAGCCATGAAATTGACTCAGCCGAGGATGATGTGGTGTGAAGGAAATGGGGGGGGTCAACTTCTTATGCTCTATTAATTCTTGAGAAGTAATTTTGGAAAATAAAGGGATCTGAAGGAGGTGTTGCCCCCAGCATCCATAGGGGACTTAAAAGAGACAAGATGGCACTTTTGTAAGCAGGTAACGTTATTGTCAATATATAAGAGGGTGGGCCTTCAGTTGCGATGCCACAACTGCCATCTTGCCTCTTTTGACCCTCCCTCAGATGCCACTGGTGTTGGGTTTTATAAGGGACAAAAGTTTAAAATAATGAGGATATGGCCAAGAGTAGGACTGCAAACAGGTGGTGTTGAACTATTTTGGATTCAAAATGACGTGCTTCCAGTGTGAAACTCTTTGGACGCAAAACAGTGTTTTGAACGTAGATATTTCAGGCTCAAAATCTGTTTCACACTCAAGTGGTTCACGCTCTCAAAATGGGTTGCTTCAGATTTGACCCATGCTTTTTCACATGGATAATTAGGAGCTTTTTCTAGTCTAAACCAATCTTTTTATTCAAGATTATTTTCTTTCTTAGTTCTAAACAATCAAATAACTGAAGGAATACAAAATAAGGTTCTAATGTAAAGGCCCTGGAGGTTATAGTCATTACTTTGTGAGGCTAGGAAGTAGCGCAGTTCAAGCTTTTTAAAAATAAATGTTTTAATCATTATTTTTGCAGAGCCACAGAAGAAGAACTGAAAGCTAGTAATAAAAATAAAGAATTAAAAGAAAAACGATCAAGGTAAAACAGAAAAGCTTTTTTTAAAAAAAACAGATAGTAACTAGGGTATACATGCACAGATGTGAACATTTTAAACATCGCTTTTTAGTATTTCTGTCCAAAATTACAAAGGTAATGATGGGAATTTAAAAAAAAATCCACTTATTGTATTAAGAAACTAGGGAGTCACAGTGGTGCAGCGACTTTAATGATGCTGGTAGATGTCGATCAGAAATGGTTTGTGCTCCCACAGCTCAAACCGTAGCACCGTGTAACGGAGTGAGCTCCCATCACTTGCCTCTAGCTCCTGCCCACCCAGCAGTTTGAAAGCGTGTAAAATGCAAGTAGATAAATGGATACCACTTTGGTGGGAACTAACTGCAAGGAGAAAAATAAGAAGCTGACACTGGACGTGAGATGAGGCCAAATGTGAGGTGAGCCTGAACAGCGGAAGGAATCCTGAAGTCTGAACGCCACTAGTTGTCGGTGTAATAATTTGTAAATGTAATTGCCAATTAATTGTGAGCCACTGAGAGTCACTAAGAGATCAATGGCATATAAAGATGTAAAATAATAATAATAATAATAGAAATGTCCATAAATCATCAAGAATTAAGTCTCATTGAGGGAAACTTTCCTTTTTAAATAAGTATTGTCTCCAAAGAGGGTAAAATATATGTCTGTTTGTCTCTCTTCCCTACAGATTCTAGAATCTGTATTCAAGATTCACTTGAATCTTGCAAGTGACCATTTTATTTTAGTGAACTGTTTTGCCTGTAGATTGTCCTTGGGGTGAATTCTTGATAAATACTGAAACAGGTTTGACAGCAGTTTTCTGCCACAAAATATTCTAACCCAATCCATCAAGTTCAAAACCCTGTTCTTTAAAACTGTTAAGCATATAGAAAAAAAACCAGTATTTCTTAAAATTGTAAATAGGGTCACTGGTTCCTAGCACTGGGTGAGTCTTCCTAGGAAGAATATTGCTGGGTTGGAGGACCATGAAGTAGAAAGCGCATTCTCTAGTCAAACTAATTTAAAGGCATATCATCTGCATGTGTGCAGTTACTTATGCTGAAACTCTGAATTGTTGCAGGATGATAGTGGGATTACCACTCCGTTCATCTAATTGGAATTAATTTTTTAGAATGCTGTGTTTGTATGGCAGCATCCATAGAATAATGGAATATTGTGTTCTTACAGTGCAACTCTGACACTTTGGGACATGTGTGTGATGTTACAAGGCATGTACTAGAAAAGGGCACGCCATTTTTATTACTTTGACCCTCCTTCTTCCCAAGAAACTGCTGCCTCTGGAGTTTTTTATTCCCTAAAATTACAAGTAATCCTCACTTAATGACTGTTCTGTTTAGCAACTATATGAAATTATGACAGTGCTGAAAAGATAACTTTAACCTGGTCTTTGTGCTTATCTGTCATAGGATTGACATTTGGGTGCTTTGCAACTGGTGGGTGTTTATGAAGGTCGCAGCATCCTGTAGTCGCATGATCACCATTTGTGTATTTCACGGCTGGCTTCCAACAAGCAGAGTCAGTAGAGAAGCTGGCAGTAAAATTGCAAGTTGTAATATCTTGCTTAACGACTTCAAGGGACTTGTGTAACAACCACAGCAGAAGTGAGGTCTAAAGTCGGCATAGTCATATGATATCTCACTTATTAACTATATTTCTACTTACACAACTTGTTTCTTGACAGAATTTCTGGTTCCAGTTGCGGTTGTTAAGTATAGACTACCTGCATGAATTAAAAGCCCTTTATAATAATTCCACTTGGGAAAAAATACTTTGTCTCAACCACTTCTGCTGTGATTATATTGTTTGGATGGGCTGTATTTCCAATGTATTAAAAATGTATCTTCTCTACTTGGTTTTGAAGGGAGTCTTTGAATTTAAACAAACATACATATAGTCCATATGTGTTTCTCCTGTTTCTTCCTCTCCCACAAGGAAGATGGCTAAAGGGACTGGTCTCATATAACTGATTTCCCACCCATTTCCCCATGCTTGGATCTTTGTAACTAATGCCCATCACTTTGAACTGCAAAAAAGTTTTGAAAGTTAGCAGTTCTTCTTTTCTCTCAAATATGTGCTTCTTTTGGTGGTATCAGCTGTGTTATGGAACTTAATTATTAGAAATTAGAAACTGATCTAATCTAGAGACTTATGGTGAATAATGGGATCTCCAGGATTATTAATTGTGATTACTGATTTATTGCTATTCCTGATTTTATTATTTTTAGTTGTGGCTGCTTCAGTTCATATGCTTTGCTTTGTGTTGTTCTTCTGTAAATTACAGAGTCTGTTTTGATTACTGTGGGTGTTAAATAAATAATGCAGATAATTCTTGATTTATGATTGCAAAGGAGCCTGCCCATTATAGTTGTAAGTAAGTTGAGGTGGTGTTAAGCAGATCACCCTCATGACTAACCAGATTTTATGACCTTTTTTTGCGGTAGTCATTAAACAAATCTATTGTGTATTCTGGGGTGTTTTTGCTGAAAACCAGAAGTAAATACAAAGTATTGTAAATTGTGATCATGTGACTGTGGGTCACCACAAACAGCCAGAAATATGGGCCAGTTGCTGAGTGCCCAAAATATGGTTGTGTGACTGGGGGGACGGCCATCAGAATTTTGAAACTAGTTTGTAAGAAGGTCATAATAAATTTGAACAGTTGCTAAGCAACCAATCATAGGTCAAAGACTTCCCATTTTTTCTGAATGTGCAAATCAACAATTTTGGCTAAACCTTTCCTTAACAGCTAGTTTGGTGTAGTGGTTAAAGGCACTGGACTAGAAACTGAGCACTGTGACTTCTAGTCCTGCTTTAGACGCAAAGCTAGCTGAATGACCTTGGGCCAGTTGCATTCTCTCAGCCCTAGAAAATATGCAGTGGCATTCCACTTCTGAAAATGTTGCCAAGAAAACTGTGGGGACTCATCCAGACACTCCCCTGGAATCGAGACTCATTCGAAGCACAGCATCCCCTCCACACACTCAAACTCTATTCCTCTATAAGGAATTAGGTTAATATTCCTTAAACTATCTTTTAGCATCTAGGGAATCTAAATCACCTGAATTTCAGTTGTAAATCCTGAACTGACAGAAGTTTCCCACTTCATCTGTTACTCTATGAATCAAAATCAGTTGCTTCATTGACTTTAAGGGAACATAAAGAGGAAATTCCATAGCACTGATACCAAAGAAATTGAACGTGATTAGGAAACAGTGCTTCAAAGCAGAATTAACAAGGGAAGTATATGGACTTTATAATTTTAGAATGATTTTATAATGATGACTTGTATTAATGTTCTAATAAGAAAACTGATGGTGATCTGAAGATATCCTTAGCTACCGTACCCAGTAATAGAGAACATTATGTTTTAAAATAGACCTGGAAGTAATGAAGCCTTTAATAGAAGGACAGAGTTCAGACACTGATGATGAGAATGAAACAGAATTACTGCCTGCAGAGAAGAAATATCAGCTTGATCAGGAGGGCATTACGTATGTACTTTATTTTCACATATTTATGATCATCTCACAGTTCTTTCCAGATTTCCATAAGACTAGATACGATTTACCTCCTGATATTTTGTGTTTTTCTTTGTATTTTCAGATTTGTTCAAACACTCACTCACCTCCTGAAGGGAAACATTGGGACAGGACTTTTGGGCCTCTCACTTGCAGTTAAAAATGCAGGCCTTCTGGTAAGTGTTAGTCAAATCCTAGTTGTAAGGAGAATCCTGAGAATAAGCTATTTGGAATTTGCTGTTGATGCTTCCAATGAATTGGCTGGATTCACACAGTACATGAGACTAGTTGGGTATTTGATGGGAGATTCAGCGTGTTATATGACCATGCTAGCATCTTTCTATATTCTGTGGATCGGACTGTTATATGAAGCCACAATATGATTTATTTCTTTGGGTGTAGATCACTATGTGAAAATAATTATTTCTTTGTTCTATTTATTTAATAAATTTATATGGCCACCAATCTAACCAATGAAACTGGGTAGTGAACAAAGATGAAAACATAATCCATATCAGTTAAAAATCTAAGTTGAAATCCCTGTAAACAATCTCACTTGCACCACAATACACACCCAAATCGAATGGTAATTTTATCTCCCAGGTTTAATACAGATAATCCTTAAGTTATGACTCCAGCGGATCCTGCCCATCACAGTTGTAACTTGTGATGTTGTAAAGTAAGCTGCTCACTGTCCAACCTGATATTACAATCTTTTTTAAGTGAACACCACAGTCATTAAACAAACCCATGGTTCATTTGGGGCTGATTTTGCCAAAAACTGAAAGTAAATGCCAGTTTTCAGAAAAATTGTTGTAAAACGTGGTTATATGACTATAGGATCCTGCTAATGGCCATAAATGTGGCCTGGTTGCCAAGAGCCCAAGCTGTGATCATGTGACTGGGGGAGAGGAGGAGGAGCCCTGACTGTCATAACTTTGAATCAGGGTTGTAAGCATCTCTCAGATTGATCCATCATAATTTCAAACAGTTGCTAAGTGATTGGTCATAAGTCAAGGACTACCTGCATTATGTAGAACATGTACAGCCATGTTCCCTGGGCCCCCCAGAGATGCTTCCCCCCTTTACCTCTTGCTTAGCCTGGAATTGTCTCTGCAGCAGAAGGCGGAAGGGAGTGTCCTAGCTCTGCTACTTTCTAATCCTCTTCCTTTCTTCTGCCCCTCATTTCTCTTGCTTCATCATACTCAAATCTGGAGTTTTTTTTACAAATTTCTGAGTTATCCCTCTTCTATTACTTGAGCTGCTTAAAAAGTGGTTAAACATCCATCAAATAAAGAGCTACTTTATCACCTGCCAATCTCTGCCACTATATATCTTACCATCTGAGTATTTTTCTACAGTATATCTTGTAATTTTAGCTTGATAGCCAGTTCTGATGTTCCTCAGATTTTTAATTCCTTAACTTATTCTCCAGTTGTCATGCAACCAAGTGTGCTATGTGCAAATGAGATAAATCATCATTGTCTATTGTGTGTAAAGGCCATTGTACCTCATTATCTGAGGCCCAGATAATGAAAGCTTCACTGTAGTTTCCACTGGATTTTAGGAAAAGCAGGCAAGTTTGAGACTTTTTTTCTTGAATGTGTTTGCAACTAGAACATAAAATACATCAACTGGAACTTGTGATTCAGAAAGAGAGACGTGAAATTGAGGACAAGATTTATTGCTTTTTTTTCTCCATCCTGAATTGGAACAAGGTACCAACATTTTCGTATATAGATCCAAGCTTTTGTATTTTTAGAAGCTTAGTAGGAATGACAAAAGTATTAAGAGTTCAACATCTTTCTGATACACTGCAAATCTTCTAGGAGCCCCTGATCTATTTTGCTGCTTATCACTGAAAAAAGAGGGAGGCGTTTTACTCTTTGTAAATTAGTTACCATCTTTGTTCCTTCTTCCATGCAGCTTGGACCAATCAGTCTTTTCTTCATTGGAATTGTGTCAGTTCACTGCATGCATATTTTGGTACGATGCAGTCATTATCTATC
>JANHZU010008691.1:6919-18483 GCA_032468055.1 Acrochordus granulatus | reverse complement strand
CAATCTGTTGTTCCATGTCTGGTTCTAACTGTTGCTTCTTCACCGACATGCAGGTTTCTCAGGAGAGAGATAAAGTGGTCTGGAACTCCCATTTCTTTAAGAATTTGCCACAGTTTGTTGTGATCCACACAATCAAAGGCTTTAGAGTAGTTGATGAAGCAGAAGTAGATGGCACCCACAAAAGCTTTTGTGAGTCAAATTACAGCCTGCAGTTGCTGCATTACAACTGCCAAAGAAACTTAAAATGGATGTTGGATATCATGCTGACTTATTTCATAAAAAGGAGTTATCAAATAGCAATAATAAAGCCTTAATATATGTGGCAAGATTGCAATGAAAATCAAATAATCTTAGGAAAACAAGCATCTTTCTATAACCATATTTCAATCAAGAATGATAAATAGAAATGCTTAAAATGACTTACTCTTGTTTATTTTCAGAGGCCCCTCAGAATTTGAGGCCCTGATTTGTAAGGTCGCACACCTAAAGGTCGTCTAAAAATAACAGTGTAGGCAAGCAAATAGACCCACCTCATCCCCTCCTTAGGAGAAAGGGCTGGTCACTAGAATCCGCAGTGGCTCTCTGTGTAGAGCTAAAGGTTTTTAAGCACAGAAAGGGTGCCATGTTGCTGCATTTAATAAGCTATTTGCAAAGTTTTAGAAAATACATACACCTCACTTTACTAGTGCAGTTATTTAGACATTATCTGTAGGTAAAAATGGCTCCTCTGCCATCTCCCACCTCCAAACTCTTCTGGGATTGCATTGCTGAAAGTAAAATTTTGTGCAGATCCTACTTCACCATTTATCTGCTCTTAAGCAGAAGAGAAAGCCCATCAGATTAGAGATGCTGACAGTCTCTTTACCCAGGTTTTGGTAAGTAATATGCTCAAGCCCTGGTGATCAATCTCTTCTTTTCAATTATCGGAGATAAATTCCTCATAAAATATTCTAAACAAGCCTGGATTGTTTTTTTTTTCCTTGTGGCTCTAAATTATTAATGCAGTACTTTGATTAGACTTGTCTTTAAAGCAACTCGTTTCTCGGTCAGGAGGACAAACTAATGGCCTCGGCGATGGGAAAATGCACCGCGGGCTGCTGGCCGCCGAGCGCTCCCACCCTCACCCGAGGGAGGAAAACAAGAGCGCCGAGCGCCCTCTAGAGGTGAAATCACTTCGTCGCCGCCGAGGAAACCTGACTCGCTTGCGCGATTCGTCCAGCCTTCAGTTATGGTAAGACCTGGGCGTTGACCACAAACCAGGACACATGTACTACTCTCTAGTAGTGGCATCTTCTCTTTTTCCATCTCCGTCTTCACCTTAACTTTTAAAGTCGTTTCACGGAGCTAAAGGAGAATATACTGTAACAACAGATTAGTACTGACAGATGGGAGGAAGAACACAACTATGCACAGGTGGGTGTAACAAAGATGTCTGATAAAAAGTCCATGTTCGACAACAGTATTCGGAAACTGGAGTGGCTGATGGGCCCACTTCATTCCAGCCAACTGTAATGTGGAGACACAAGATGCCAAGATCCATCATCACCTCCATGGAATCTGAACTCTTCCCCACCCTGGCAGACTGATTGGAGGAAAAGCTGCTCTCAAATCCCCACTCCTGGGAAGGGCAACCAGCTTCTGATGACCACATCTGTGGATGAGGTTGCCCTCAAGAAGAGGCATGCTTAGCCTGCCCACATCCTGCCAGGTTCAAACACCTGATTAAGAATGTGGAAGCCCCTGCTTCTGGGCATGTCAAAAAAGTACTGGTTTGATTCTGGGCAATCAGGGCTACATTATTACCACTAGCTACTCAAAGCACTCAGCTTGGCGCAACAGCCATGTTCCAAGAAAATGCCTTGCCTCGACATGTTCCATGTGTGATGCAGACTTAATCCCACTGGACTCTCATGGCCATTGGAGCTCCACTTATCTGCCCTTCTGGCCACCAAAAGGGTCACCATGTGCTATTTGGAAGCCTCTGACCAAATCAGTAGGCCTAAAGCAATTGTCTCAAATTTTACAGTCTGAATTTACATAGTGAGAATATTCCAACATGGAAGTATAAATAGAATTTTTGTAAAAATAATGCTTCTTAGTCAACAGTAGGATGGCCAATAACAATAATACCTGAAAGTCTTTTATTGTTAGACAAAACATTGGCATATGTTTCAAGATGCAATCTTCCACATTAGAATAAAGCTGGACTGTTGCATTTATTTAATTTGGACGGAGGGAAATACCATCCATAGTTTGAATAAAGCTTCCTTCCTTTCCAGGAGGTTGAAAAATGTCCACATGAAGGCCCTCTGAGCTTCAGATACTGTGATCCAGTTCCTTAGCCATTGTTTCTTCAAATAAGGCATTGTCATCTTCAACTTCTTTTTCACCTTGGAATAAGGGGCCAAAGTGATCACATTCAACATTTTTTTAGATGTTTTGATTTTCCTCCACCTGTAATATGAATCTGTTTTCATCTCTAGAACAATCAAATGAAACAGGCATAATCTATTTTTTCTTGTTTGGGAGGAGAGTAGCTGCCTGGGCTTTTGTGGGGAGGGGAAGGGAAGAAGGGGGCCCATTACAATAACATGTATTGGGTGTCAAAAAACTCATACCTGATGATGGCTTTTTTATGATAATGTCATTGCATGTATGTCATAATTTTGGCATGGCAGCTTGCTGCTGTCCTTAGAATGATTCTTCTATTAATTGCATTCATTATATTCTGCTCAATTGGCTCAACCGTGAGAGGTAAGTTAAGAGGAAGCAATGGGTCACTGGTGGAACTTCAAGAGGTCAATCTCCATGTTGCTAGTAACAAGAGTATTCTAGCCCGACACTCCGTGTGTTCTCAGCTCCAGCCTTGGCCCCATTCACTGAGGCACTGCTGGTCTTCAGGATTAATTTCTAAAGATTCATAACACACCCCACAAGAGCTTTTCTTTAAGAAACATTATCTAGTCTTGCAGCCTAAATGTTAATCTAAATCTAATCTAATTCTTAATCTAAATGTTGGATGTTCGAAAGATCATCACAAGCATTCAGATGAAATGCATCAGTAGAGGGTAACTTTGCCCTTAAGTCAAACATGTTTTCTGGGTCCTACGTAGGCAGATCTGTGCAGTGACTTTGGCAACAATATAGAAGTTTGTCCCTGTCACCTTCTGGGAGTTTCTTTCAGCCTCCCATTCGAGCTTATACTCTGGCATTTCCTGATAATCTCCCATCCAAGTAATAATCATGTTTAACCTAAGCTTTTGAACCATGTACCTTCTAATGAGTACCAGAATATAGAGTAACATCCTTGGAATAAATAATAGTCATTTCAGCTTCTTAAAAGCTGACCACCAAATCCAAACCATGACCAAAGTGCTCAGCCTGATCCCATCATTCAATATAGCTAAGAGAGTTGTATTGTCATTCAATCTACTTTGCAATCTTTTTAAAATCTGGAATATCCTCCACAGGTTTTGTATTTGACATACATTCTTGATTTCTTTTTCTTTTCAGCACTCAGTTATATTTGATGTTAGTGCTACTTGATTATCTGGTCATTGATTTTTGACAATATTTGATAGTTATCGTGAAGGGGTTTTCTCTTATCATACAGTATTGAGAGTGACGATGTAACAGTATAATATAAAATAAGGTGTCAAACCGAAGGTTGTATTGGAACATCTTTAGTATCACTACCTGTGTGCATTTCTGTGCAGAGCAGGTGGACAGATATATATTACAGAGGATTTTGAGGGCTTTCCCTAGATAGAGACAAGTTTTTATTATCATCCATCCTTGCCTTCCTTTTTGTGTAAACCCCTGAAGTGCTCTGCAGAGGATCTACATCATGGCATTTCATGGCTCTGCGGTGCAGCTTGGATGATCCAGCTTGTCTTATGTTTCCATCCTGTGTTCTTGGCACATCTCCTTGAAACCCCTGAAATGGACTCCTAAAAGGTCTCTAAATTATCTTAGTAAACATATAGGAGACATACAGTTTCATCTTCTTAGCTGTGATGCTCTATGAAATATGAAATATGGTAGCTAAGTTAACTGGCAGGAAAATAAAATGATGTATGCTTGGAACCAATTAGGAGAAGCAATGCGGGACATATATATAACAATCAGTTGTTGGGCTGCAGTCTGTAGACCTTGGCAGGGTGTTCCAGAATGGAAGCCATGAAAGAGATCACACCATATCCCTCCTTCACTGCAGAAAAGGATTTCCAATCTTGAAAGGTGCAATTTAACTCAAATGATCATTCCCAAAAAACTTCAGCAGCCCTCAACCTTTCTGATTTTGGAACTTCAATATCAGGGAGAATTGGGAAATGTAATGACAATCCTGGGGCATAATTAAAAACATTTTAGATCCCTTGTTAATAATTTCCACCCCATTGATCAAAATGGGATTGTTGTTTTAGGCTATTATGAGTCAGAAGACTGAAATCAGACTGTGAAATGGTTCAGTGATCCCAAATTCCTTTTAGATATTTTTCTTCAACAGCAATTCCTCCCCCCAACTTAGCCTGTCCTGCTTTGGAAACTGAATGGAATTTCCCAAGCAGTATTTATTTTATTCCAGGAGAAGTAATCTCATTCATTGACTTTCAAGGAGTGGAAGCCAAAGAGGACACTCATCCCAGAATCTTCATATATGTATTTTATTTAGAAAATTGGCAATAAAGGCCATAACATCTCCCAGACCAACTTTGAGATTGCTAAGAAAAGATGTTCACATGGATTCTGAGCAATGCACTGATGATGAATACTCTAGCTCTGGCCCACAACATTGCCAGAGTTGAAATGCATAAAACTCTCCTTTGAAAATCAGATGGGAACTGCATGTAGTCCACAATGCAGCAGTGTGGGCAATTATGGCCGTCACTCATTCCAGCCATGTAAATCTGTTCTGAAAGCAGCATTGGCTCCTAGTGGACTTCAGGATGCAGTTCATGGTGCTGGTCATTAACTATAAACTCCTTCATAGTGTAGGTCTAAGTTATTTAGCATTGGGTTAGGGAAGGTTCCAGTTGTGTCTGGCAGGATGGGTGTGCTCCAGCTTCCCTCCATTAATCAAAGTCATCTAATGGGAACCAGGAGGTGTGCCTTTTCAGTTGAGCTGCCTGCTTGAACAGTCTCCCCCCAAGATTTGGATGACCCTGACCTTGCCAGCCTTTCATAAAGCTTTTCCCCTGAATTTTGTTCCTGGCTGTAGATAAGCCTGTTTCTGACTGTTTTTTAGGCTTTGCGTCATTCCTGTTGGATTCTTAAAAGTTATTTCAATGGTAATTGTGGTTATTTTATTCATTGCTTGCAGCCCAGAGTTGCATGTTGATTGGGTGGCATACAACATTGTATAATACATAAACTTTATTTTTTACACACACAAACACACACCTTTTGTAATTCCATATCAGCAGGTTCCTCTCTATTAATAATTTGGTTGCCCAGTTACTACTGAGGCACTGTAATATCAAAACATTTCAGTTGTCTTTTCTTCTATTCTTTGCTTGTTTTGAGAGGAAAAGTGAATATTCTCTTTCAAGGAACACGTGCCTGTTCTATCAGCCATGCTAGACCTCTGCCACCTTAAAGGAGGCTTCTTCTATCAAGTCTTGTCTTGTCTATTTTCTTAATTGATTTTTTTATATAAAAAAACCTTACTGTCTTACTTGATTAATCAGCCAGCTGTCTCACAACCCAGGGAGCTCTGTATGGTAAAACATCTATATGGGGGTGGAGAGGGGGGGAATGGAAAAGAAAAAAGAGAAAACTGTTTCTCATCCATATTTCTTTGCTTCAGCCATTATTCTTTCTAAGAAGTTTACGCTGAATGCAGCATGCAGATATCATATAATAGCATTAATCCTCACAAGAGGCAAAACTGTATGCTACAAAAATAACCCAGAATGGAATACTTTTAATTTAAAGGGAGAAGAAGAATGAAAGAACCAGTAGGTTCACTTGTGATGAAAGACAAGCAAACATTATAATAATAAAACATTTCCTTTTCATGTCACTGCTTGTCCAGATAAAGCTACATGCTGCAAAAGAGATACGTGATGGTGGATTTTCCTAAGGAAGTAGGAATATTCAGCCAGTCCAGTCAGGTTTTGTAGACTGTCACCAGCTCTTCAAGAGGGCTTGGGGGTCTTCCGTGTTACCTGGAAACCAATTTCTCCAAAATATTTTAAAATCAATTGTGCAATTACCTCCACTCTTGCCAATCTTTTTTTTAATTTGGTGCCTTTGAGTCAGCATTGACTCTTGGAAACTGCCTTGACTAGTCCCTGCAGTTTTCTTGGCAAAATCTTTGGAAGTGGCTTACCTTTACCTCCTTCCCAGAGCTGAGAGAGAGTGACTGGCCCAAGGTGACCCAGTTGGCTTCATTACTAAGATAGGACTAGAACTCTTACTTTCCTGGTTTCTAGCCTGGTTCCTTAACCACGATATCAGATTGGCTCCCTTTGTCAACCTGGAATGTTGAAAACCAACAGGAAATCTTTCACTTTCAGTCCTCCCAATCAGTACTATCTCCAGCCAGCCAAAAGAAAAGTGCAGAAATAGTTATTCGATTATTGTTCTATTGCAAGAGTTATGACTGCGTGTGGAGAAGAGTAACCTTATCACCCAATAGACAGAAAAAGGGGAAATATATAATTTTCTAGCTCTTCTTCCCCATGTTTTGACACATGATGTATGCAACTGCATTCACTATTGCTATGAGGGGAGAGTGTTCCCCTTCCTCAGAGCAGTAGGGCGGTGTTTTACAAAGCAGGCAGTAGAAATGCATGCATCACTGCCCAGAGCTTTTTATGTAACTCTTCTGCAAATGTTTGGTGATGTATTGAACTACAGTTCCCATCATCCCCATCAAGCACAAAGAAATGGATATAAAGCATCAAACCCATATTTGAAGGCTCCAAAACAGTAGCATTGCTGTTCAAAAAGCTGCAGACATCATTCATCAAATGTATTCAAAGATGTAGCCATGCAGAAAATGTAAATGATGGGCTGATCTCTGCCATTTTTTTCTACACTCCCCCCCACACCTTTGCTATTACTGGTGTCTTACTCTGAGGCTTCCCCTTCAGTAGCAGCAGGACCTGGGTTTTCAACCTGATGATTCTGCACTGTTAGAAGCAACTCCAGGGCATCCAAATGGAAAATTGTAGAATTTTCAAGGGTGAGACACAGAAACTGTGTGAGGCTGGGGGGTACTCAGTCTTCCCATCCCAATGAATTGCTGCCTAACATGCCTTCACCCTAACTTCCTGCTGCCTGAATTCAGAGATGTCCAGTGGTTAATTTCACAGGCAAATTTAGTAAACAACTCTTAATCTTCCTTGTGTATATAATAATAGGAGCGATGGAACATCTGTGTAAAACTTGTGCGATCATAATTTCTAACACAGAGAACATATTGTTAACTGGTACTATAAAACACTATTTAATAGTAATTGTCCACTACTGATGACTATTTTGTATTACTTTTCATTATCTTGCTTATTTGTAGGAGTGTGCTAACTGTGATCTGAGAGATCTGTGAAAATGAAAACTAGGTTGGAACAATAGGGTCTGTTCTGCCATTACATTTCCTCAGTTTAAATAGTCTCCTTGCTGTAGTTCGGTCATGGTGTGAAATGTCCTGATGCCATATGGCTGCTGCATCACAAAAGAATGTATCTATTCTTTTTTCTAGCCCTGCTGAAGAATGTACTATTAATTTTATATGCACACATCACAAATGGCCATGTACAAAATATCGCACAGTGACAATTGCAGAAAACACATGTTCAAGAATCCAGTCCTGCATGTCTCCATTTTCTCTTTCCTCACTAGCACCATCTCATTCACCTTGTGCTCTTCTCTCTCTGTTTTAGCTGCTGTGATTTGATGATGCTATAAAAATCAAGGTAATACATACCTACTGTTATTTCTACTACAGCTGCTCTGAAATCATGTCAGAGATAGGACACCTTAGCTAGAATGTTGAGAACTAGGGAAAAAAATTAATATTTAAATTAGAAAATATAGCCCAATCATTTTAAAATGAAGTGTTGGCCTTTATATGCATCAAGTTCTTCCCAAGAACTAAGGATGTTATAACCGTTCAGTGTAGTACATGGACAGATCCAAGTAGTGTGGACTTTTGTAACTGATGAATGGAGGTTTTGTCAAGGTGCAGAGTTTCAAAGTACCATCCAGGATTTTTGGGTATGGCGTTCAGTGTGCTGATAACTGCTGGGACCACTGCAGCCAGTTTACGCCACAAATTTTTGATTTTGATTTTCAGATCTTGATACTTTATGATTCTTTGTCTTCAGTTATTTTAACCCGGACATTTTCAACTACTTTTTCAACTTTATGTTCCCACCAATTTTTCATTCTGGGCACAAATATTCCAGTGAATCATTTTGGTGATTGTGTCATGTCATTGTTTATAATCAGTTTGTGCAATCTTCTTGCATGAATTGAAAATATAATGTACTGTTCTTCTGTTTCTTTGCTCAATCTGAACTTTGAATCATTTGATGATTTTTCAATTCTGACCTTGATTGCATTAGTTTGAATAGCTTGCTCTTGAGCAGCCAAAATCAACCCTTCAGTTTCTTTTTTTTTAATGTTCTAATTGTAAAGTTACAGGCAGTCAGAGCAGAAATGGCCACTTGGAGTCCTGTAGGTCACCAGTCCACCTTGGGCTTTTTCTTCATGTGACACAGAGGACAGCTGGTTCAATTAGTGCCGCCAGTTATGTTGACCAGAAATGGCCAGCATGCTGGTAGGTTCGATCCGCAGCTCCGCATGACAGGGTGAGCACCCGTCACTTAGCCTCAGCTTCTGCCCACCCATCAGTTCGAAAGTACATAAAAACTGGCAAGTAGATAAATTGGTTCCACTTCGGTGGGAGCTGGCTGGCTTCGGCAGGGCGTGCAGCGAGAAAGCAAGCGACAAATAGCTGAGCCACAAGTCGGAAGCAGCCCACCCTCCTGCCGGGGGTGGAGCAGGAACTGCAGAGATGCCCGGATGCAACATCGCCAGCCAGCAGGGGGGCTGGTTTAGTTTACACAATTGTATAAATAACTAATCTATGTAAGCCGCCAAGAGTCTTTGGAAATTGGCGGCATAGAAATGTGTAAAAAAATAATAAAAACAAAATAAATTATAGGAATGTTCCTCAAGAAATGGTACGCAGTACACCTTGATAGTAGAGCAAGGAAGACAGAAGTTTAGTAGAAAACATCATTGTGGGAAACTTCTCAAAAATAATTTGAAATAAACTAGAAATAACTTTAGGAAAAAAGTTATATTTTTCTGTATTTTCATTTTTATTGTTGATAGAAGATAAATAAATGAGAAATGTTTGATGCTTCAGGATGAAGATGAAAAAAATGATATAATAATAATCAGCACAACGCAATAAGGAAGGACAAAAATTATTGGAAGGGAAGAGTCATACTTACATTTCTCTTCCAGCTCAGTCACTATCTACATAATCAGAGCAAGATTGGGTGTGCATGTTTTTAGAGCAACGAGTAAATAAGACACTTGAAAGTCTTACACTGGTTGAATTATATTTTCTGTAACCACTTCAGATTTCTTGGTTGTTTGTTTCAGAAACACCCTCTTTTGCTTTGTAAAAATTGTTTTGTGTTGGATAGCATCATGATGTGGGAGCCATTAGAAAACGCTAGCCATAATTACTCTAAGTCCTTTAAGCTCTCTTGCTTTTAGTAAGAGAAAATTATGCTTCCATTCTCCCTGTGAAACCCACACACAGTGAGATACTTTACAATAATTTTTACTTAGCTTTTTGGCAAGGATGTCTTTACACTGGGAATGGGAATACAACCTTGGTTATATTCCTGGGATGAAAACAGGAATGAGCAAATCTGCATGTTCAGGAGAAGAAAAAAAGCTAATATTAGCCTTTTGAAGGAATTTGTTAGATGACTTTAATTAGTAATTATGTTACGGGCAATCAAAGCATTTTTGGGAATTAACCTTCAGCAGGGCTCCAGAGAAAGGTCAGCAAAGCGATGGTCTAGACAGGTTCTTTTCCCCAGGGAGAGACGTTTGTGGTCATGCAGTGCTGATTACCTCTAATTCAGTGAAGATTTCCTTCAAACTAAAGGTTGGTTGTTAGCTTCTCCAGATGGAGAGATACTGATTTTCATGCATGCCTTTTATTTCATTCCCTCTTTCTTTCTTAGGATAGATAATAGTGTCTCTAAATAACTTTTATTAAAACGGAAGATTAGCAGTGGTAGTGGGATGGCTCTCTGCTGGGCCCTTCCCCAGGCCTTGCATCATGGAAATGTTCGTTTTATGGGTTTAGCAAAAATAGCAGGAAAGTGTCAATTTGTTTTTCTGAAACACATTTCTGGAACAGGAAAGATTTGGGGGTGGAGGAGGGAAGATATGTCACTGACATCTCTTCTCACTGTAATCAATCTCTCTCTTGGTAAGCCCATTTGTAGACGAAGGGTGTCATCCCATTGTATGTCCACCATGAAGTCACCTAGCAGGCTTGTTTACCATTACAAAGGAGGAAGAGCTGAAATGTACTTCCCCAAGTGACAGCGATACATAAAAAATATTGCCGGAACCCAGTTTCCTACCTTTGTAGCATTAAGTCGGTCCCTTCCTCTACAAATATACTGTAAGGAAGTGACTGCATTCCAAATCAGTTGAAAGCTTGT
This sequence comes from Acrochordus granulatus, assembly GCA_032468055.1. Classification (NCBI taxonomy): domain Eukaryota; kingdom Metazoa; phylum Chordata; class Lepidosauria; order Squamata; family Acrochordidae; genus Acrochordus; species Acrochordus granulatus. The sequence goes on along the minus strand of JANHZU010008691.1, from coordinate 7,777 downwards.
CTGTTTACTGGCGGCTCCCTGGAGTGGAAAACAGCAGGCAGGCTAGCATTGTCGAATTGGTGAGATAGAGGTACATTAATCCCTGAGGGTGCTTGCAGACAAGACTTATTGGGCAACATCCCTGCACTCCATAAATCAGTGGTTGTCCTATTGCAACCTTCTCATGTTTTCCAACCACCATCTGTACCTTTCCTTTTTTAATCACAAGAAATGAAGAAAAGGCAAAAGAGTTCCCAAAGGCCTTTGGTGGCAGAGGGCTAGGAACCTTCCACCTGGAAATACTCCGGTTTAGGGAAGCCATAAATGAGAGTCTAGTCAGGCTCTCTGCTCTTATGCTACCCAGGGAATCATTGACCAAAGGTGTGTGAGCTTTTTCTCAGTTTCTTTACGGACAATTTTTCATAAAATCAGAAGAATCTTTTCTCTGCCCACATGTAAAAATAATAAAAAAGATGTTGCTTGCTCAGCAAAACTTTTCTTGTGAAGAAACTGGAAAGTGTTTCTCCACCCCTTGTGGGGAAAAGGCTACACACACAAAACAAAACTCTTGTTTTTAAGCCCCAATGCAGAAGTAATTTGCTGGATGCTTTTTTCCCAGTCTAGTGTAGGATAACCTGGTAATCACCAATCCAAAAGCAAGATTTTTTTTTGGGAAATCTGGCTGTTTGGCATTTTTGATATTTGTTGTTGTTCAGTCGCGCAGTCATGTCCGAGTCTTCGTGACCCCATGGATTGCATTATGCCAGCCCCCCCGTCTTGCACTGCCTCCCGAAGTCTTCCTAAGCCCACACCCATCACACTGACTATGCTATCTATCCATCTCATCCTCTGCCATCCCCTTCTCCTCTTCCCTTCAAT
>JANHZU010008690.1:19178-25286 GCA_032468055.1 Acrochordus granulatus | reverse complement strand
GGGGAGGGAGAAAAAAGGAATAGCAGCCCTTGACATCCAGTCCTGGGAGACGTCGCATTTAAATCTCTTTTTCTATAGCCGAGTGACATTGTCAGATGCTAGCTTTAATTAACTTGATAATAAGACGTACAAGACGCGCATTCGGGACGCCAGCGCTACCCTCCATCCATATATATGTACATTTGTATGTATGTATATTCCGAGGGGCTTTATTTTACAGAGAGACAACTTTTGCAAGATTTGGGGCCCCTTCCCTGCAAAGCCCGAAAATCCCCCCTTGTTAAATTCCCTGCAACCCACCCCTTCAAAAAATATAATAACCGCGGACAAAGAAAAGTCAAGGCGGGTTGAGAAGAGGGGGGCGCTGCGCCGGTCCCCCGCCCTCTCCGCCTCGGCTGCCCCATCCCGAACCTGCGGTTTGGGGCGCTACGTTTGGGGTAGGGGGAGTGCCTTGTCCTGGGTAAAGCAGAGGGTTGACGGGGGGGACAGTTCTTCAAGGACCTGGCCGAGCGCGCGCGCGCACATACAGACACACACCAGTCTGCGGCTAGAGCGATGGGTGGGGAGCGCGCAGCCCCCTCCGATTGATTCGGCCTCTCTTTAAACGCAGACCCTCTCTGATGAAAACCTTCTGGGGTGGGGGTTCAGACAAGGCGTTCTCGTGGAAGCATCTCCGAGGGGGCCCAGGGCATGGATCTGGCGCTCACCGGCGCTGCGGGGCTCCCGGCGCTGCTGGCTGTGCCGACGGGGAAGGGAAGCAGGAGCGAAGCGCTCCTCCTGCCAGCCGTTCTGGGCGCTTCCCCGCCTGCAAAATCAAGACGGGGGAATCGGGGGATTTAATTCCGAATAGAGAGGAACGCCAGTCCTTTGGCTGTAGCCGTAAGGATAGGTTGGTCGGATTGTCCTCCCTCTCAGCGACTACCTCACAGGGCTGCTGGGAAGAGGGCCAAGGAATAGTGGGCAACTTGCTTGGACCTACGGTGCATTGAGTAGAGGAAAGACTCCTGCCCCGAGCAGCTTACAGTTGGCAAGTCTTGGGGCAGAGAAGGGAAGAGGGCCAGAGGAGCCCAGAGGGGGTGAGGGAGGCGAGGATCAGAGGGTATTTTGAGGATCTTCCCCTGGATGTGTGCCAAGCACAGCCTCCATCAACCCTGGGGATGGACCAGGATCCAAGAGAAGAAAAGATCAAAGTCTATAGTGGAGGGGAGAGTGTAACCCGCCCCCCCTGCCAATGCTTACACAGACAGAGACATACACAGAGAGCTAAAGAGGAGGGGGCAAAACAATTTTATTTGGAGCCCCATTCAAAGTGTCTATACAGCTTGCCAGTGGGACCTTGAAAGTAGCTGCATCTTGTGTTGGTGAATTCCACTGGCTCATCTTTAAGAGAAAAGGCTCCTTCTGTTACTCTGGGTGTGGGCTGCTACTTGCCATTACTTGACTGACTTTGAGCCACTGTAGGAATTATTTATTAAGGTTCATCATACAGTCAGCCAGATGTTTAGACTGGATTTGGCATTTCTGTCCACCTCTGAAGCCCTTCCCAGATGTTGTTGTCTGATTATTATTTTAAAACTGGTGTGGGTGGGTGGGTGAAGTCCTTGGAATCAGTCACTGCAAATGAAGGAGAAACTTTGAAAAGTAGGAGTGAATCTGCAATGCATTTAGAAGGCCAAGCAAAGATGCAGCAACCCCCAACATTTCTCTTTACTTCCTAGGGGATTTGGATCACCACCACCAGGCCCCCAGAACTTAAAGTGGGGGCCTGCCCCATATCCAAGACTGAAGAATTGGTTTCTGGGCTTTGGAGAGTCCATGGGTTTTTTGAGGTAAGCCGGGTTCTACCCAGCACAGAGACAGTGAGGATGGAGTCATCTCTTGGGTTACTCTATAGTTGAATCCTGCAAATTCTGACTTGCAAATAAACCATGGCTTATCCTGTAGGGCCCCAGCTAATTATGGTTTACTGAGTAAGCCATAGTAGCACAATGACAGGGAATTTAGGGATGGCCTGGATCTGCCCAGGTTTTTGAGGAAGAAGAAGCAAATCCATGGTGGAAACAGTCTCTTTCAAGGAATTATTTTCTAATAAAAATACAAATAATAATAAATAATTTGAGGTCCTTGTGTTTATGAATATTCTCATTAATCCAAGTCATGATAAGTAATAAGAATTGCAGAAATTTTGCAAAGGTGTGTCCTGCATCCTTTCCCCCAAGCCCCCTCCCTTCTGTTAGAAACTTAACACCTTGTTTAAACTGCTATGTATAATAACCTTGCTATGTTTTATCACCATCCCCACTCCCTTTTTAGAAATGTACATATTTCCTGACCATTCCTTTTTATTTTTAGATGGATTGAAAAAGTCTTCCAGATAGAAGGCGAAATGTCTCCAATAACATCTTGTAGTTAATGTCCAGTTGCCTTTTCTAAGGAACTTTGCAGATTTTTGCAATTCTTATTACTATTTTAGGTCCTTGGTTAGGATTTGAATTACTTGAATTTTTACCAGTCTTAGATTGTGAATCTACTGTAAATTACCCCCACATAATAATAATATAATACATCCTACAATGGTATATTTAATATTATTAAACAATAACATCTGCCTATCCCAAGTCCTTAGGAAGGGCTTGATAGGTGGACCACTAATGCCAAATCCAGTCTAAACATCTGGCTGACCACACAACCACCCTTAATAATAATACAATACACCAATTGTGGTTGGAGCCCTTGTGGCAACACCTAAAGGATTCCCTCAATGTTTGTAAAGTTTGAATTTATCAAACATGAACACCTAATTTTACAAAAAAAACCCACCCTGCTAGGAACTGCTTATATTCTCAGATGTTACCTTAGTAAGCCTTAGGTCCTGGTTAAGACTTGAATTATTAGGTTTCTAACAGCCTTAGATTGTGAATTTAACTATAGTTTAACAATATCATCAACAACAGATGCAAAGCTTAAGTTTCTAGGGCCTTGCTGAATTTTGCAGATGGGGCTGAAATCTGCAAAGAAGAGGAATGGGCTCTTTCCAAGGACAATGGATTGCCCATGCTTATATATTTTTTTAAAAAAATTAAACTACCCAATAGCCACAGCTGACCTCCCATTTAGTGTCTGAAGGCAGGCAGGCAGAAAGCTAGGAAGATGATAAAGTGCTTGGGCCCCGATCCTGCACCATACCATCCTGTGGCATTCCATTCCTCACAGGGTGAGCCTGGCCAGAGAAGACCTGAAGCTCTTTGGAGAAGAGGAGGGGGTATGTGAACGCATCAGAGCAGATCCATCAAATGCTCCCAGTGATTTGCTTACAGGAATCGCTTCATTCCGGAACAGCCTTTAACCTCCCCAGAACAGGGTGGAGGGAGGTGGAGAAGCCCTCACACAATGTCCAATTCATGGGTGGAGGGAGAGCTGCCAACAGAGCCCACCCCCCAGCCTTGAAGAAGGCCACTACCTCTACTTTCCCTGGCTTCAGAGAGAAAAACACACACCCCACCCATGGTCCCTGTGCCCAGTGCTCAGGACTTATTAGACCTCCATCTCCAAGGATTCATCCTACATTTGGTCAATCCATCTGTACATGAGTCTTGGTGGGAACTTGTTCAGCCAAAAAGAGGAAGTTACTACTGGTGCACATATTTTCCATGGGGAGGATCTTTATGCTGAACTACAACTCCCAGCAACCCTCACCACTGGCTCATGCAGGAGGAAACTGCAAAGATTTGAAGTCTGGCATCATCTACATATCATTTCTCAATCTGGGCAAGTTTCAAACATGTGGACTTCAACTCCCAGAATTTCCCAGCCAGCATGGCGCAGTTTGCTCCTGGTATGCTGGCTGGGGAACTCTGGGAGTTGTAGTCCACAACCGTCTGAAAGTTGCCCAGGTTGCTTTAGAAGATTGCCAGTTTTTCATTGCTTAGAGCATATAGCACTTAGCTGACTTTGGCTTAATTCAAAAAATGAAGGATGCTGAGACCTGGTTATTATTGGATGGGAGACCACTAGGAGATCTAAGGACTGTGGGCCATACTGGGAAGTAAAAAGAAAAGATACCTATTCCAGAAGAAGGCTATGGTGCTCTCCCTTCCGTACTGAAGAGAAGGAGAAGGGAGAGAAGGAGAAGGGAGAGAGAAGGTGGAGGAGGAGGAGGAAGAACACTAGTCATCCTTGGGAAGGATGCATGAGATGGATAAAAACACCAAAACCAATCTAAACATCTGACTGACTGCAACCAGAATAGAGGAACTGTGATCCATTCTGCTAAGTGAATTAGTTTAACAGGAGAGGCAAATCTGGAAAATATATTATTTATTTGAACTGGATTTGGGGTGCAAGCATTTCATGATGTAATCCCACTTTACTGCACATTCATCTTGTGAACCAGCCTGGTGTATGTTCATATGTGTCTATGTATACATGTGTGTGTCTGTGTGTGTGCGCGAGTGCGTGTGTGTATATATCCTTTCTCTCTCTATAAATATATGTGTGTGTATATACATGTGTGTGTATATATATATAAAGAGAGAGATTCATACCTACGTACAAAATGCATTAGTTAAATAAACGAATGAATCAACTCTGCCTTCTTGATTTTCTGCTACTGCCCCCAATTAAATAATAATATTAAAACCAACATGAGAGAATTATTTGTTTCCTTTTTTTCGAGTTACAGCTCTGGTAAAAGAGTCCTAATTCATACCCATTACCGTGAACATGAGGTTATATATTTCTCTTTTTAACAGGCATGTCAGACAAACTGTGTGGCCACATGTTTAGTCTCTGTGTGCCTGAAAAGGCAACTCAGTGACAGCTCCAGTTCTCTAAAATACCCGCTTAAAATTGTGCATTTGTTCCTCCAGGGCAGCCTCTGGAAACATTCAGCCCCCAAATCAGCCCAAAGGTGGAGATGGGGGTTGACATCCATACCTCATCCCTTTCTTGCCTCCCCGCCCAACGTCTGAGTAGAAACTTTACTGGTGTCTTTTTTTTTTCAAAGAAAACTTTGGATTTAAAGAGTTCAACAACATGTTTTCCACTGAAAAATGAGAGAGGAGCTGATGCATTTCCCTCCTAATTCTAAAAACCAGGGTTCCTCCAATGACTCAGTGGTATAAGATGGACCCAAGACTCAATGGACAGAGGGGTGGAAGAGATGGCCAGAAGAAATGGTGATGCCTGTTTGTGGAGATAATTGCAAGGCAGATCCCTGGGGGAAACTCCATATTCAGAGATGGTCTACCTTAAAACAGCAATGTTGAAACAACAGTGGAACAATAAGCAGCTTGTGAGTGCAACTCTTGTTCTTGCATCCTGCTTGTTGCATCTTAGAGTCATTAGGTTTTCTGAGATGGAAGATCAAATTATGGATTGAACCTTCTGCTCTAGCAAGCCTAGTTGGTGTTTAACTGAAGACTGGATCTACACATTATGCAAAATGAAGGCTTGCAGGTAGTCATTGACTTATGACCACATTGGGGCCAGGATTTCTGTTGCTAATGTGGAATCAAATGTGGGACCCTCTTCCCCAAAAAAACAATAATCAAGGCAGTTGTTAAGTGGATTGCACCCAATTTTATGATTTTTTTTTGCCACGATTAGTAAGCACATCACTGCAGCTTTTAAATGAATCATGCAGTTGTTAAGTAAATCCAGCTTCCCCTATTGACTTTGCTTGTCAAAAGCCAGCTATGAAGAACATAAATGACAGTCACATGACCATGGGATCCTGTAGCCTTCGTAAATATGTGCCGGTTGCCAAGTGCTTGATTTTTAAACACATGACCATGAGATGGTATGATGGTCACAAGTACAGGAACCAGTCGCAAGTCACTTTTTTCAGTGGCATTGTAATTGCAATTAGTCGCTAAACAAATGGTTGTAAGTTGAGGATTAGCTGTAGTAGCTAGGTTCACACAGTACTGTAAACTGTAGTTTACAACCATGGAAATGTTATTGTCATAAAATGAGAAGTACATAAGTATGTAAGTCCAGAACATCAGAAAGTCCTTTTCTTCTCCTTAACTTCAAAATCTAAGCCCGGAAGGAAAGGAAATTGATTTTGGGGGAACCTTAAAAGAGCCTCTCTCATTGCAAAGGCTG
>JANHZU010008690.1:11678-14178 GCA_032468055.1 Acrochordus granulatus | reverse complement strand
TCCAGCTGTGCCCCATAAAAGTCTCTGATTCTGGTTTCCCTCTTTTTAAGGAGTATTTTATTTCCAAAGGGAGCCAGAGAATAAAATAGCCACCCATGGAGCAATTGATCATCTGGAGCAAAACAGTCACGTTCCCACAATACATCCTCCCATAAACTTACTCACCATATTTTAATCTAGCACCCTTACATTACACTTCCCTGGCTCCTGTGACAGCAGAAAACCAGATCCATTAGTGATCCCCGGGATGTTGCTGCACACACAGCCCTGATTTAGCTACCTTCCTCACAACACCCCTGAAAGGTAGGCCAGACCAATCCTGGGTGGAAGAAAACCCAAAAATAGCAATGGGCCTAAGGCGGAGGGAACATCCTCTTGGCTCAAATAAGATTCCTTATTTGAGGCAGCGGGTGGGGGCAATCCTTCTGGTGAATCTGGGATACTCCAGATTTTTGATGCGCACGGATGGTAGCAGCTTCCCTGCGCTACATAATGTTAATAATAATAAATAATAATGGCGCAGCGTGTCTTTTCTTGGCTGAATGTCGGCGCTTTTTTATCCGCTCGCCAAGAAGGGACTCCTCCCGGCTAGGATCCCAGAGTGGGTGGGTGGTGGTGTGTGCCAAGGCAGCCCCCCTCCCTCCCCACTCGCCGCCGCCACCGCCCTGGCTTTGTTTGGTGTCTGTAACCTGCACTGGGAAGGGTTAACTGTTCTTTGTTCGCCTTTTACTTTTAATCCGCGCCTGAGTCGCCAACTCACGTTGTTCGGATCTGCTCGGGAGAAAGCGTTAACTATTATCTGCTTCTAGGTTGACCATCTGCTGTTGTAGAAAATTCAAAACCCCAGAGATCTACTTATATCCACATCGTAAACGAGAAAAGATGTTTTAATTAAGGGAAATCAGGTTAACTTAGCTCTAATTTACAAGCCGCCTGTCTAATGAATTGTCTGCGCCGATACCTCTTCGTAGAGAGTAAATCTGAGGATCTTTTTTTTCCTCGGCAGTTCAGACACTAATTAAGTAACCAAGATTTTTTAGTAGCAATCCGACTTTTTCCTTCTAATAGTTTTTTTTTACCTAAAGCCAAGCTGGTCACTGCTTATACAAATTGCCAATTAAATTTGATTGATATAATGAAATTGGATTTTATTTTCACTTACCTTATCCCACACACTGCTATTCTGTTTTCAGTCCCCCTGCCTATCCCAGGAAGTGTGTGTGTGTAAATTCTCCCTCTCTTTCTCTCACCCCCACCCCTCCAAATATTCTCTGCTTTGGCCTTGGACAGAAACTTACTAGCCAAAGTTTTCTTTTCTTCTTTCTTGCAGTGCCTATTTTTGTGCAAATAAATCTATTGTGCTCTCTTGCCCCCGCCACCCCCCATCCCTATTCTGAAGACATGTTTCCTCTCCAAAGGAGGGGGTAAAAAAAATAGTATTTTGAAGTTGAAAGCAAAAAAAAAGATCAGAGAGAGCCACTTTGGAAAGAACATTAACAGTTTCCAAAATCTATATCGCTGCTTAATTAAATATGTTATCCTGTTTATAGGATCTGTGGCTAATTATTTAGAGTCATTTAATCTACTCAATTTGCACGTTAATTAAACAGCATCGAGTGGGGGGTGCTCGCTGGCGGGAACCGCCTTGCTTTAAAGGTGTGCAGCGCCTCCTAGAGGCTGCCCGACCGCCCTGCAGCTCCAAAAACAGCAAAATTGTTAAAACTTTGCCCTTCAAAATGCGATGGGTTGCCTCTGAAACAGTAGGCAGAAATTAAAATATCCTTGATATACAGTATTTCTGAAGTTAATCTGGAAAAGATTATCGAAATGCTTCATTTCTGAGCCCCACAACTTCCTTTCAACATGAACACACCCACCCATACATGCTCAGGGAGTATATTTTTTCCTGATTTAGCTGCCCATTTTCTGTAAAGTGGATTTTGGGAGAGAAGAGCTAAGGAGAGGGTAGCTCAGGATGAAGACTTGGTTGTAAAGGTGCAGTTGAATAATTTTAAGATGCCAGAGCAATGTGACTCAACCTTGGCAACTCTAAGCAGTATGGACTTCAACTCCCAGAATTCCCCAGCCAGCATGGAGAACCCCAACAGACCCGAGACCCAGCAAAGCTGAACCCTTTGATGACTCTCAAGGTGAGGTCGTCTGGAGCTTTGCAAGGCAGAGGTTTCTTCTCCTGGTTGGCAAGTTCAACCACTGGCAATCTCATCCCTGACTCCTTCTCCTCTCCCCCACCTCCCACCGCTCTTCCTGCCTCCCTTAGAGACTGGAGGGGGCGTGTCTCCCCTCCCTGCCCCCTTCCCCACTGTCTTTTGTTTGCTTTGATGCCAGAGCTCATGTTCGGGCGTAAAAACCTGTCCACCCCCAGCCTGATTAACTGATAAATTATAAAGCTGCCTGTCTCCAGCGCCTCCTAATTGTTTTCCCCCACCTCCCACGCCCCCTTCCCTTTTGCCTTCTTTCTTCCTTTCTCTCTTTCTCTCTC
>JANHZU010008688.1:40161-52613 GCA_032468055.1 Acrochordus granulatus | reverse complement strand
TTAAATAAGCAGGGTGACAATATACAGCCTTGCCGTACTCCTTTCCCAATTTGGAACCAATCTGTCGTTCCATGTCCGGTTCTAACTGTTGCTTCTTGACCAGCATACATATCACATAGCCATTGATAAGAATTCTGGGAGTTGAATTTTGGGAAACACTGTCCTCACGCATCAATGCAAGCCCAAAAAGGCAGCGGCGTTTCCCAGGTGACCTTCCTGGAATTTTGCAAAGGAAAAAGCCGCCCTTTCAAGCAGCTTAATTTTAAAAAGAATTAAAAGCTCGGAAGTCTCCCCGTCGGGGAATCGAACCCCGGTCTCCCGCGTGACAGGCGGGGATACTTACCACTATACTAACGAGGAGAAGCCGTGAGCGAATCTTCCGGTCACGCTCCTTGAAAAGAATACAGAGTTAGCTCAGCTTGCAAACTCAAGTGTACAAAAAGAAAAGGAAATAATGCAAAATACACTCGGGGGTTGCACAACTTTCCGTGGTGAGTTCCCTTTCAAACGATCCCCAGGAAAGAACTTCGTTGAGGCAGGAGAAAAGCGAGTTGAGCAAGACTTCCCAGACTCGCCTTCTTGGAGAGCAGCAGCAGCAGCAGCAGCCCGTGCAATGTTGCAAGCTTTGCAAAACACCCAAAAAGGACTCGGCTGGGCTTTCCTTATTTTCAGGATGCCGCGCGAGGAGTGGGGATTTTGCACCTCCAAAAGAGGTCTGCCGAAACCCGGGATCGAACCAGGGACCTTTAGATCTTCAGTCTAACGCTCTCCCAACTGAGCTATTTCGGCGGACGATATTGCGGCCCTTCATCCTCCCCTTCGAGAAGCTGCTGCCCGTCTTTTCCTCGCCTTGCAAAGTGCAGTCCTCCCCACGGATGAACTCCCCGCTCTTCGCCCACGGGGGCCCCGCTGGATTTCCCCTCCGGCCCCACCACGAAGCCCTGTGACTTTAGCAGCAAGGAAGGGGGGTTAGCATAGCTGAGCTGCACGGGGGAGCAGAAATCTAATGCTTTGCCCCCCCATCTCTGGAGAACAGGCAGGGTTGTATATTGTGTTTTTTTTAATAGTCCGCATTGTGTCTATTTTATTGCAAGCCGTCTGGAGACACCTGTGAGAGATGACTGCATCAGTGGAATGAATGAATGGAGACAATTAGGAAAGGAGCCTAAGATGAAAAAGCCTTTTGCAAAAGTCCATCGCGCAGAACCCAATCAAGGAGACAAAAAATACTGTATCTTCGGCGGTGGTTGAATGGAACCTTCCGAGCTGCTTCTTGGAATTTATTTCATTTTTCAAGAAGGGAAAAAAAAAAAAGCTTGAGCCTCCCCGTCGGGGAATCGAACCCCGGTCTCCCGCGTGACAGGCGGGGATACTTACCACTATACTAACGAGGAGGAGCTCGCACGCAACCCTTCGGAAAAGCCCAGTTAAGCGGGGCGTGAGCCGGTTCCCAAGACCTTTGTCGCGCTGCTAAGCGAAGATGGAGGTTTTTTTCCAAAAATAGATACATGCACAAATCTCGTGGTGTAGTTTGACTTTCTGGAGCTCAGGAAGGGAGGCAAAAGGACTGCTGGAAAAGCTAGGATGAGGGGCATCTGCAAAGGAGAAGAATAAAAATTAGCAAAATTGCAAAGACTTGCAAAAAAAAACCTTCTCAGAAAAGGCAACTGCATTTTTATTATTTGATGTAACGAATAGGAAGAGGCATCGTTCTCCAAACAGGGCGCTTTATCAGTTCAAAGTGGAAGGGTGAGAGGTGGCAGGAATTTATAACTTTCACACCTAGCAGGCTACAAGACAATAAAAACTTTTTTTTCATATAGCAGGCAACAAGACAATAAAAATATACATTGGCAAATAAAGGACTTAGGCCAGATCACGAACAGAGTATTTTTCTGGCAGCAAAAAGGAAGAAGTCTGAAGCAAGGCTTTTTTGTTGGGGGAGGGCTAAGGAAGCTCAACCCTGAGAAAGGGGGCTGTGGGTGGTGGGGGGAGAAGATGCATGATTTTGCATTGGGGTTGGAGAGGCTGATGCACAAAGGGTGAGGACTGCAAGGATCCCACAGGCTTGCAAGGGGATGAAAAAGGAGTCAAAAGGAAAAAATAAAATACACTCCTTGCTCTGGGTTTCCTGCTCCCCAAGTCCCCCCCCCTTGGTATCTCTCTGCAAAAGAAGTCCAAATACTTGCAGCCATGCCTGATTGGGGCCGCAATGCAAATAGACCCAAAGCAGGATGTTAAAGGGAAAAATCCACTTAAAAGAGGAAAATATCCTGCCTCTTGATTATGCAGGTGACTCTATCAAGGTGCAAGATGTGATTCAAGGTGAGAGGTTTCTCTCTACGTGGAGAAATTGGATCTCAAAAGATGAAGAAAAAAATACTTTCGCAAGGGAAAGGGGAAATAAAAATCTTGCAAAGGGTTAGCAACTTTGTACTTCCTGCTGGAAATTGCAGCTGCAATCAGGGGATGTAGCTCAGTGGTAGAGCGCATGCTTTGCATGTATGAGGCCCCGGGTTCAATCCCCGGCATCTCCATGTCCTTTTTGCCTCCAATTCAGATTTTGCAAGTGCAAACCTGAACACGCAGCCAGCTGATCTGATCTGTCTTAATGTCTCTGGATTTCAGCGGCATGTAAATTAAATAAATGACATCTGCTTTCTTTTGCTTCCCACTACAGGTAGTCCATGACTTACAACCATTCCCTTAGCGACCACTTGAAGTGACATTAAGAGGTGACTTATGGCAGGTCCTCATTCTTACAACTGTCACAGAATCCCCAGTCACATGATCAAAATTCAGGCACTTGGCAACAGCATGTATTTACTGCAGATGCAACATCCTGGGAGTCATGCGTGAACACCATTTGCCCTTTTAATGATTGTGTGATTCACTTACCTGGAGTGATTTGCTTAACAATTGTGACAAAAAAGGCTGTAAAACTGGGCACGACTCACTTAACAATTGCCTTGCTGAGTAATGGACATTCTGGACCCAACTGTGGTCATAAGTTGAGGATTCTCTGTATTAAAAGTCCTTTCTATTCTATTCTGATCCCACCAGTTTTGCAAGCATCCTTCAAAGAAATTCTGCAGCAGCTAACAAAATAGGAGAAACTACAATCTGCTGCACAAAGAAAAATTTAAAAAAAGACATAGATCTGGGAAAAATGTTATCCCTCAAGTACATGCAGTACCCTTCTATTTTTCGTTTAAAAGAAGTCAATGAGGACAAATATGTAGCACTATACTGGCCAAAGAATGGCAAATCACAGGTAAGTTGTAAAAAAACCCTATTTATTTCAGAAAACTGCATCGTTCGGAACAATGACCAAATAAGAACAAGGGAACGCTTCAGTTGTTTTTAAAAATAACAATTATAGGTATACTTTAAGGCCAGAAGAGGTGTAGAAAAGTTTAAGAGCTTCTTCCACCCAGGTCAGCTGTCTTCTTATATTTGAAAATCCCTTTTTTACAAGGTATTGCTGCACTGGGCCAGCCAAAGCCATTCTACCTCATTCTTTCCAATTGGAGATCAAATTCAAAACCACACCACAGCTGTTGTGGGGACTTTTTCACAACTGCAACTGGAACAGCAGGGAATCACATCTGCAAGAAAAATCTGATCAACGTGCCATCCGTAGGCACTCAGAGTAAATGATGTGCATGTCTAAACAAAATAAACAACGTAGAGAGGAAATATTCACTATTACATCTGCAAACGGCGTGACTCCCAGCGAGTATGAACAGAAAATGCCAATATTAGTATTTAAAAGCAAAGAAACAAGTGAAAAAATATTCAAATCTATAAAGTTTGGGATTTTTTAAAGCATATTAAAATGTGCCGTTCCTTGAGATTTACAAATTTCCACTAAACTTGGAATAACTACAGTTAGCTGTATGGTTGGAATATGTGACGGGTGCGCACGTTATATCCTGCTAAGCCTTAATGTTGTTTGTGGCTCAATGTGTTTGTGTGAACCATACTCTTGAGATGTCGATCTAAGCCATGGTTTCTGTGTTTCCAGATGAAATCTTAACCAGGGTGACTGAGCCAAAAAGCCACAATTAAAATAAATGCTGTTTAATGGGATAGGTGATCCTTGGGACTCTAAGCGAGGATTTCTCTAACACTGCCGGCTGGGGAATTCTGGGAGTTGGAGTCCACACCTCTTAAAGTGGCCCAGGTTGAGAAAGCCTTGTAGGAAAGGGGGTGGCATTGCCTTTTTCCGCTGGACAGCTCTTGCATTCACCCCAGTCCAAAAGGCGCATCTGCAAGCCTTCGGATTTCTTTGCAGGTCAACGTCACAAATCGCAGACCGGTGGCTCCTCGGGGCTTGTGCAGCTATCTTGCTTCTTCTTTCTTCTTCCCTTCAGAGCATCTTCATGGCATTTTCGGGAAGAACGCAAGCTGGAGAGCCCCCGGCTCGAAGATTCACAGCGTCACAACACCGGAGGCCAGACGTTAGCAATTTCCTCGTGGGCAACTTCTGGCAGCCACTGGCAATATTCTGCCAACAGATCTGAAACGGGAGGGGAGAGCAGAGGGACCCGTCAGCTGGCGGCGATTAAATGTTTACATTCCTGAATTTAGCCCGGCATCACGATCCCAACAATGGCACTTGATAAATCCTTCCACATCTTCATCGCCCCGCTCCCCCAATCTAAAAAACCGCATCTTGCATGTCCGAATACTGACACTTCGGATTCTTCTGCCAGGCCAGCTGCAAAGCGTCCCGATTATCGGCGTTTTCGGAAACAAGCGCTTGAAGCAAGGATTCTGTCCTCGGCTGGAGCCTGCAGGAAGATCAGGCAAAAGAATGAATCCAGAGGAAACGACTGCCGATCGCGTCGAACGCCGACTGGCAGGGGTGGGTGCGCAGGAGACGGGTCGCAAGCGTGGCTCTTTGGTGCGCGGGTGCTGGCCGGCCCTCCTTTCTCCGAAGCGGACCGTCAGGAGGACGCGCACAGCGCGCTTCCTCCACCTCTGGGATCAGGCGCTGCGGTAAATAAAACTTCTGGAGAGCAGCTGGGTCCCCGGTCCCGCCTTGGGACGGATGCGCAAGAGGGGCGCAAAGCGTCCTTCAACGGACAAAAGAGCCTCCTCAAGGACAGGTAAGAGGAGCACAGAGGTCCCATGTCTTCTTTCCACTTTGCGCTGAAGGCTTTCGGACGAGAGTAATCAGCATTTTTGGACGTCCTAATTCTACAGCCAGCCCACGCAAGTAGAGGAGCGAGGTCAGCAACTTACTTGGACCACGTCTTTAACATTGTGACTGGGCTGGACAGGAGGCAACGGCCGTAGGCGGCCAACCTTTTCACAACCTAGGAAAGAAAAAAGGGGCCGCTGCATTAATCCACCGATCGGTCAGCCCGACACTCTTAAAGAGCTTTTTCAATCATCATTGCCAACTTTTTTAATGTTTAATTAGCATGCAAATAAAAACAATCTCCAAAAAAGGGAAAATTATTTCCTTTTTTTTAAATCTGAGGGTAGGGAATTAGCGGCCTTCTAGTTGTTTCTGGATTATAACTCCCACGTGCAGCTAATATGGCTGCCGGTGGGTGGGGACCATGCTACTTGTACTTGAATGCCGTAGACCTGCAGGTATCAAGCTGGGGAAAATTTAAAATTCAGTGAAAATTTACAACAGCAGCTGATCATGGTGGAGGCTGAGACAGAGGTAATCCTCAACTTATGACCATTGGTTTAGCAACTGTTGAAAGCTATGATGGTGCTGAAAAACTGACCTACGGCCAGTTCTCACTCTTTTGATCATTACAGCATCCCCATGGTGAAGCGACTGTGATTTGGGCAGTCGGAATTGGCATGTATTTACGACGACTGCAGTGCCCAGGTCACGCGATCACCATTTGCAGCCTTCCCAGCCATTTTCCCACGAGCAAAGTCAATGGGGGAAGCTGGGTTCACTTAACGACCAGGGCAAAAATGTGGTAAAATTGAATGCGGTCACGTGATGACTCAATTAACGATCGCATGCTGAGCCATGGAAGCTCCGGTCCCAACTGCGGTGATAAGTCAAGGACTATCTACAGAGAGAAGCGCTCGCCCACCTTCCCTTCCAAGAGAAATCTGGCAAAATGTTTGAAGCGATCAAGGCCTTCCGGATAATCTACCTCCACGGCAGGAAGTCGCCAACCGACCCGATCTGAGAAAGAGAAGGAAGCAGAGTGAATGCAGTCAGTGTGAATCGTACGTTGCCCTCAACCATGGTCGACTTTAGCTATTCCTTGTTGAGGAAGCTGCAAGTGAACCGTCTCACTGGGAGATCGGCCGTCTTCAGGATGTCTTGTTCCTGCAACAAGATTGCCCAGAAAGGCAAAGGGAAGAGAACCTCTGCAGCTCAGGGCTGAACTGCGGGGTCCTTGGTGCTCTCTGAGCTTGGTGGCTTTCTTGCAGACATTTCATTACCCGACTAGGGAACATCATCAGTGCTAGAAGGGGTAGCGCCAGCCGTTAGTGTATAATGTACTTAGTTGGGTAATGAAACGCCAACAGAAGAGAATATTTTAGCTCAGGGCTGGACTGTGGGGTCCTTGGTGATCTCTGAGTTTGACTGTTTTCTTGCAGATGTTTCACTGCCCAACTAGGTAACTTCATTCATTCATTCATTCATTCATTCATTCATTCATTCATTCATCTTTCATTCTCTCCAGTTCAAGAACCGCTGGACTCAGACGTCAGAGCCAGTCTGCTTGCACGCACCAACAACTGCAGAACTCTGTTCAACTCGAACTCGGGGAAGGAGCTTCTCGGTGGTGGCGGGGCTGCGAGAGGTATGTTTATGCAGAGCGAGCCTTCCTAGTTTGGTTTGCTCCTCTCCCTCACTTTGAAAGCTGCTATGTTTGGACGGTGAGCAACTCTGAGATCGGTCACGGAGAGAGGCTCCACCACGATCAACCAACAGCAGCTACGGTAACTGACACGCGGAGCCTCGGTGGAGCCCACACGCGGGGCCTGCCAGAGGGGAACGGAGCCCTGGCGACCCCGCTTTGCTGCACCCCGCGGCGGGGAAAGGCGACTTACAGAAGGCGCTGGGCCGGTGGCAACAGACGCGGCCCGTTTCGGGGCAGTAGGAGGGAGGAGGGTCGTCGCGCGGCGCTTCGAAATGGCAGTAGGGAGGAAGGAGAAGCGGGATCCACTCGGGCTCGATCGCCGAAACCCCTTCGGAGGAGCCCAGGAGACGAAAGGGCGAGAAAGAAGGGTTCAGCTGTGGGTCTGAAAGGCAGCCCAGGCACGGGGCCGCCGGGCGGCAGCGAGAGGAGCCAAGCCCGTCTCGGCCGGGCAGAACTCTTCCGCCGCTCTGAGCCCCTCATCCCACCCCTGCAGCGGGTGTTCTCTTCAGGGGTCCGCCCCTCGAGTTGAAGGGGAAGCGGCACGGGAACTGGTGGGCACCCCAGACCCATCTGGCGCACGCGGACCTCCGCGGCTCCCGCCCCAGCGTACGTCACACCCGGAGGATTCCAGCCACGGTCAAAATGTTCTCCTTATCGAAAGGCCGGCTGACCTCCCGCCCAAGACGAGAGTCAGCCGGACTTTGTTGGGAAAGGCAGATCGGATTTAGGACTGAAAATATTCGGACATGTCTGTCCTTTCTCTCCTTGTGTGTATTCTTTGAAGACCTTTAACAAAGATTAAATGAGGAAGGGAGGGAGGGGAGGGGAAGGAAGGAGGGAAAGAGAGAAGAAAGAAAGAAAGGAAGAAAGGAAGGAAGGAAGGAAGGAAGGAAGGAAGAAAGAAAGAAAGAAAAGGAGGAAACTATGCCTTCCCTATTTACGAAATAAACCAGCTCGATTTATTCAAAGGATGTTTCCTGTTTTCTCAAAGGTGGTTTCTCACTTTTGTGTAAAAGCGGCACCACACAAGTTAGAATCCTGCAAGCCAGCCCCTCTGCATGTTCCCTTCTCACGCTCTGCATGGGTCTTCCCTCTCCCCTTGTCCAGGTTTTCTTTGAAGTGTTAAAAAAACAAACACCAGAAGGCAGGGACGGGAAACAGTTTCCTATTTACCCTTCATGTACATCTTGGTGGTGTCAACGATTTCCTGATACACCACAAAGTCAGGGAGCTCCTTAAACAGGACGGAATTGGGGTGGATGAAGACCGGATCGTCCAGAAGTGGCGTCTGGGGGGAAACAAGGGCGGGGGGCCGAGAGAGGAAAACAGAAGAGGAGGAAGAGCGCCACGCGTGACAAACTGGCAGCAGCCGCGGCGATGTGACGAGGATGAAAGTCCTCGGCACAGGCTCTGTGCCATCTTACAACAACCTTGTGCACTGGCCAGACTAAACGAGCGTAGACTTATGAGTGCCAACCAGCAACATTGATAGAAGTCACATTCCGTTTCCTTGCCTCCCTCTTTTCCTCATTTCCTTCCTTCCCTCCCTCTTTGCCTTGATTCCTTCCTTCTCTCTTTTCCTTCCTCCCTTGATTCCTTCCTTCTCTTTTCCTTCCTTCCTTCTTTTCCTTTCTTGCCTCCTCCCTCAATCTTCTCCTCTCATTTTTAGTTTCTCTTAAGTTAATCCTTTAAAGATGGTTTTAATTCTGTGTGCGCGTTTCAGTGCATTGATGGGTTCCACCCACTTTTTTCATTTTGCAATTTGCACATAAAATTTACGAAGCAAATTAATTAAAAGAAAAGAGGAAAGTGCTGGCACTAAAACGAGAGAGAGAGAGAGAGAGAGAGAGAGAGACCTTGTAGCCGTTTCTCCACTTCTCATCGAGGAGTTCCTCAGCCTGGATTCTTCGGGCGACATGATCTCCTAGTCCGGCCAGGACGATCTGCCTCAAGAACGTGACCTGCTCTTCTGTGGGGGGCTTCATCTGGGGGTCGACGAAGAGGTTGGCCTCTGGACAGACGGCGTTCACTTGGAAGGGAAGACACGCGACACGCTCAGATCTTGAGGACCAGAGCCAGACGGTGGAGACCTCATCCGCGTGATACTCTCAAGACAAGGAAGACCAGGTCCTTCTGGAGAGGATGGGGCCAGGCGGGGAGCCATACCTGCCGTTGTGAGTTGTCCACGCAACCGCCGGATTTCCACCATGGCTTTGTAGCGCAGGCCGTTTGCGCGACAGAACGGAGGAGCGCATCCCGCGTATTCGCAGGCGCCCACAGCGCCTGCAAGTGAAGGAGATGTCTCAGCTCTGGGAGGAAAGAAACCCCCACGAACCTTTGGAGTCTCCAAACCAACCAACGAGAAGAGCGGCTTTACCGAGCATCACCATGAGATCTCCCAACTTCCGGGAAGGTCCTTGTCCGGCCCAGATCCTTCGCATTTGCGCCACGCGGGCCCGTTTCCCTTTGAGGTCTTCCTGCTCTTCTTCACTCAGGGCAGGCCTGTGTCGAAACGAATGAAGGCCAACTGATTGATCAACTGATTGAATCCATCAGCCAACTGATCGATCGATCACGCGGGCAACAGAAATTTCCACAGCTGCCGATCTGCCGAAGCTGCGGGGCTTCGAATGAAGGTAGACTTCTGCCTTCGCCCTCCACGACATTTCTGCACCTCTTTTCCTGACACCTTTTGTTAAATTTATCCAGGCCTGGTGGAACCCCACTTGCAGTGGGGAGGAATGCTAGATGCTTACACCTCGCTAACCCCAAAGCCTTTTGTTCTATGAAATTATATGATCTGCATGAAAAAAAAGCTCACCCAGATCCGCTCATCTGGAGGACTTCCTTCCTCACCCTAGGCCACGAGGCTTGGTTACCCCGATGCTCTCCAGATGTGTTAGATTTCAAAGTCCATTTCAACTTTAATAGGCATCTAATAATGTCCAATTGATTCTGTGGGGCCCAGACTGGTTCTCATGGGGCAGCGTGCCTTTTTGGCTGTTTCTTACAACGCTACTGAATTTTTCTTTTGTCTTTTCGAGTCAGTCTCGACTCTTCCAGTTCCGTGGACAAAACGGTGCCGTTTACAAGGCTGTTTTTTAAATCCACAAATCAGCTTGGAGACCCCATCAGACCCTCGGCTGATACACAGCAGGTTATCAGTTTTATGTTATTTTATTGATCGATAACCTCCATAAACATCTCCATAGCTGCCCATCTACTAACCAACTCTGGGAGTCAAAAGGATCAGGTTCCTCAATAGTCCTGCAGCAGCTTTACCTGTTGAACTCTTCAAAGAGCTCCCTCACTGTCAAGGCTGAGACTAAGGCGATGGTGTATGGCAGGCAGTTGTGTTGTCGGCTCAAGGCAAGCATCTTGGCGTACCGGGGTGCTACTGGGAAGGAGGCCATGGTGACCCCCAAGGGGCTGATGGGACAGCTGAACTTGGCTTCTTGCAGCTTTGCCAACCTGGAAGAAGAAAGCAAGGACATTTGGATCTCTTTGGATTTTTCTCCTAAAGGCTGGGGAATTCTGGGATTTGAAGTCCACCCATCTTCAAGCTGCTAAGGTGGGGAAACTAAGGGACTTCCTATGGTGGTCAACGGGTTTACAGATCAACTCTTTGGTGTCTATTACCTTCCAGTTGTGGGAGGAGCCTCCAAGGCGCCAAGGGCTACCAGCAATTCCTCTGCGGCTATCAGAGCATCAGTGGATGGTGGGGTAGGAAATGGAAAATTGATTACCTATATATGAGAAAGATACAGGTAATGTGTCGTGGAATATTGTGATGGGATGTGGGAATGGCCTCGGGAGAGGGAAGGAAGAGATGCTACCTAGGGAACGATTAGATAAGAGAGGGAGTCGCCCTCAGCCACATAACCGATGGAGGAAAGAGACCCAGAAAGGGTTCTCCCTAACTTACCTGGCTGTAGAAAGAGACAGTAGGAGGTTTCAGACTTGCAAGAAGCAATATTGTTTTTTTAAAAACAAATATACAAAAACTAGGGAGGATATGGGCCAAACCGAATGCAGGTAGTCCTCGACTTAAATCTATAATTGGGACTGAAACTTCCATCGCTAAGCAACGCAGTCCTTACACGGTTGATTTTATGACCGTTGATTGCCAAGGTTGTTAAACAAACCACATGACCATGAAGCGGATCACTTGGTTGTTAAGTGAACCCAAGTTCTCCCACCGGATTTGCTTGTGGGAAGGCCAACAAACGGCAATCACGAGGGTACCCGAATTTTGGGACGCTGTGATGGTCGTAAGCGCAAGGACCAGTCATCAGTCGATTTTTTCGTAAATGGTCATCAAACAAGTAGTCATACGTTGAGGACTACCTGTAAATGAAGTGCTCAAAATGGATTCCCCACCTTCTCGATGTTCAACGCTTTCATCTGCAGAATTAAATCGTCCACAGGTCTCCTGGTGATCTCAGGAGCGGAGAACTGCTCAAAATCACTGAACACAGCCGAAGAATAAAGCCTGGAACGCAGGGAGAAAAAAGCGAGCAACGGAGATCGAAACAACCCTTTGACAAACCGCTTCCTTGCTCGTGGCTATCAAGGAGTCATTTTCAAAGAACTATGTTCATTCCCCGTTCTGTGTTCGACGGAACCAAGATAATTTTGGGCTCTGATGGGATCTGAAAGATAAACCCAAGGGTGCATGCAAACGTGGCCCACGTGTGCACATGCACGCATGCGTGCACAGGGCACAGGCTAAGATACAGGAAGCCGCCCAGCCCCTGCATCCGAAGGTCTTTCCTTCACCCGGCGGATGCCAAGGGCTGGTCAATCAGCCTTGCCCTGAGAACTAGCAGACTGAAGCAGCTTTTCCAAAGATTTGGGCATTCCTGATTTTCTGGTCTGTAAGGAAAAAGAAAACAAAGTTTTGGCTGACCTGTAACAGTGGCCTGGCTCCGTTCGGCCCGCCCGGCCCGCCCGCTGGTTGGCAGAAGCCTGGGATGTCCACATGACTTTGAAGGATGAGATGCCGGTGACTTTGTCATAGAAGCGTTTCTTGACTTTCCCACAGTCGACCACGTATTTGATGCCCGGGATGGTGAGCGAAGTCTCCGCCACGTTGGTTGCCACGACACACAATCTCGTCCCAGGCGGAGGTGGCCTAAAAACCTGAGATCAGGCAGTTTCCACTGATGAACAAAAGAACGACCCCTCCAGATAGAGAGAACGAACCCGACTAGCTATTCCTTCTCCAAAGAGCATCTGTGGCGAGGTTACCCATGTTACTCCACGCTTCCTGCCAGTCGTGCCCTGTTTGCAAAGTCTCCATCCGTGTGGTGGAAAGGAGTCTGGATTCCCAGAGGGGAGGGGCTGCATCCCAGAGGACCGTGAGACAGCAAAGTTTAGACAGCTTGGTTGGGAGGAAGAGAGTTAAGGCGGCTCCTCCCTAGCAATTCTCGGGGTATATATCTTTAGTGATGCAACTAGTTGCTTTAGTCTGGCAAGATTCTGTCTAGAGGTGAAGAACAATGAAGGAAACTGCTCGGAAGTAAATCAAGGGCACAATATGTATACATTGGCAGGCACACATAGACACATACATAGAGGCATAATGGAAGATGG
>JANHZU010008688.1:25551-40061 GCA_032468055.1 Acrochordus granulatus | reverse complement strand
GTTACATCTACGGACCCCCTTCTTTCTCCTATTTTTTAACTGGTTTTGAAAAAGGCTTCGCGATGAAGCCGAAAGCTCAACCTTACCATCCAGAATTAAAGTCCAGTCGACGAGATTTACAAGCCTCCAGATTTGTTTTTCTGGAAGCTTCATGAGAACTAGTCTCTTTGTGACTTTATTTATGAGACTTACTTACGGTAAATCTCACAAGACGGCGACCTTAGAAACGGGGGTACTGTGCGTTAAAAAAATCCCCCAATAACACAATACGATTCATTTGACGGGGTTACAGAACAGGGTGCGAACGTAACATCAATGCCGCTTGCTCAGCTAGCCAGGATTAAACATTTCTCCAGTCTCCCGTGCAACCTCAGCCAACCTTCAAACGTTTGGAAAGGACAAACCTCGCAAGCAATCTTCTCCCAGATCAAGGTCAAGATCTGAACCTGCCGAGTTTGCATCATCATCATCATCTTCCGCTGCCTCTCGATCTTCATCTCCTTCATCAGCCGGCAGAATGGAATAATTATCCAGATCGATTCTGGGCAGTGTCTAGAAAGAGAGAGGAGGGGGAAAATGAACTTCTAGATTCGAAATTCAGAGGGCCTTTGGGAGCGAGAAGGCTTAAACTCGCAGGTGTTTGAAAAGTACAGCCATATCCAAGCAGCTAAGACAAGAAGCTAACCCAGATTGTGGCCTTCCACACAGTGTGCTGAGATGATGAACGTGCAAAGCTAAGATACTCTTTTGCTAAGGAATGGCTACAGTCGTCCTTGACTTAGGACCATTCGTTTAGTGACCGTTCAAAGTTACAATGGCATTGAAAAAAATGACTTACAACTGTTTACACTTAATGCCCTCGACTTACAACTGCTGCAGCATCCCCACGGTCACGGGATCAAAATTTAGCCGCTTGGTGACCAGCATGTATTTATGACACTTGCAGCGTCCCAGAGTCACATGATCTCCATTTGCAACCTTCTCAGCTGACCTCTGACAAGCCAAGTCAATGGGAGAACCTGGTTTCGCTTAACAACTGCAGTGATTGGGCGCAACTCACTTAACAGCCTTGCTTAACAATGGGAATTCCAGTCCCAATGGTAGTCGTAAGTCAAGGACTACCTGCATGCGAGAGATTAACCAATCCTTTTTTTTCCATACTGCCTGAATTCCAAAAAACAGTGCAGATTTACAGTCCTTCTGAGTCCTGAACTTCCAGAATCCAAATGGCTTCTTTTGCCAGCTGGAACGGAGCCGATACTAAAATAAATCAGATTTTCAACCATTTGGCTTCGGTTCTGTTAGCTGCTTCTGCAGAAAGGCGAAACGGAATTCCAAGAAAAATTCACAGATCTTCTGACCCTCCCTGGGGCCCAAAGGAAAATCTTGCCAACCTGAAGTGCACGCTTCTTTTTCTGTCTGGATTTCTTGAACCTTCGGATGCCTTCCAGAGACTCATCCTCGTTTTCAGGTCCTGCAAAGAGCAAAATCAAGTATTTCTCAACTATATCTGTCAATGTTAGAACTCCCCAGCCAGCATGGGTGGGCTTCAACTCCCAGAATTCCCCAGCCAGTTGAAGTCCATCCATGCTGGCTGGGGAATTCTGGAAGTTGAAGTCAACCCATCTTAAAGTGGCCAAGATTGAGAAACACTGGTGTAGAGTGAACCATTCCAAAAGCCAATTGGTGATTAACAGGGCTAGAGCAGGGGGGGTCACTTATTACAGGATACCACAGTTATCTCAGAGATTTGAAAGAGTAGATAAAATCAATTATTTCAAGATCATTACATTTTCTGCCGGATAGCAAAGAAAACGAAGAAAAAACAGCTACACATCCCAAAACTGGGTTACCTACCAAAATTTAGAGCACAGGTTAATAACGGGTGCCCTCCTGATGCTTCGACTTACACCTCCCACACTCGCTTGACAAACATCCAAAACCTGGATGGTCCCAGGTTGCTCCCTCCCAGATGAGAGACGAAAAAGCTGCACTCTCGAGGACTGAGCGCCTTCTTCCACGCTACTGTTTGAGAAAGCATTAACTGAAGGACACCGGGGCAATTCTCAAGAACGCCAGACTTACCTGGGGCAGCATTTTTGCAGAAAGGAAAGGACTTCCTCAGCCTCCTGCAGAGGGAGTGGACTTCAGCCTGTCCGGTTAGGAATACCAAAATCCCCCCTGCAAAAGGAAGGAAGGAAGGGATTTTAAACTGGGCCACCAAAGAGGAAGCTGCAAGGAGCGCAGAGCACCCGTATGTGAAAAGTTAAAGCTTTCTGCTCCCTTCATAGGATATAAAGATGTCTGAATGCTGGAAGACCTGGCTGGGGATGATGGGGTAGGCATCCAGCTTAGCAGGCTGCTTTGGGGAACGTGCAGAGAGGTCTGTGGGCAGTGTCACAGAGACGGACAGCCACGGGCCCAGTGCAGTCAGGTGCTGCTGCTGCGGCTCTCTGAATGCTCTGCTCTGCTCCTTCAAGACACAAGTAAATAATCTGGGTTTCCCTCGAAGCAACCAGGTTTTCTTAACCAGCCTTCTGACCTGGAGGGAGCATTCGGTGAATTTTGCAGACCTTCCGGAAACACTCCCCGTTGTAATCGTCCAGCGGGGTCCTCTTGTTGAAATGAACGGTGACTGGAAACTGCCTTGCGTCCACCTGGCCCGGAAGAGACCACAGGTTGAAAATAAATGGACGGGGCACCACAAGGAAATCCGACACGAGGCCAGCAAGTCAAGAAGACAGTTCAGCGAAGGGCATGCTCTCCCTGTGCGGTGCGGCGACCAGGGCAGACACAACCACAACCACGAAGGCACCAGGGGCTGAGCTCCACTCGAAAGAGGCTTTTCACCTTCGCCAAACTAAAGTCCGAATGGGAAATGTGAAGGTCTGGGGGTGGGGGTGCCCCGAGGAGGGTTGCGACGAAACAGGGAAGCGAAGCAAGCCTGCGGGGGGGATGCGCAGAACCCTCCCCACCCACCCCTGACCCTTTTCACCTGGATAACCGGAGGAGGGACGGGAAAAAGCTTCTGGTTAGCGGTGAAGTCTTCCACCCGCAGCGTAGCAGACATGATGATCAACTTCAGGGGCTGCCCTTTCTAGCAACGGATGAACAGAACACACAGGGACTAGAAACTTGGACGTCTGATGGGAGAATTAAGGAAAGCTTCCTCGGGAAGCAGGAGGACGAGCGCAGGGGAGGCGAGGACAGGAGCTCCAAGTAATTTCTTTTGGCGGACCTTAAACCTGACCATGGTTTCGCTTGGGGCCGATTTAGAAGCGAGGCAAGTTTCGGCGAGTCCAAGCCAGAACGCCTCCTTCCCTCACCTTGGCCCGGAGCGGCACAATCCGAGACAGAAGACCGATTAAGATGTCGGTGTACACGCTCCTTTCGTGAGCTTCATCCAGAAGGACGGCACGATACTTGGACAGCAGGAGATCCTGAAAAAAATATCAAGAAATGCGAGAATTGCAGATCCGTCTGGCAGGCTCCTCAGCCGGGACTTAGAGGAGACGAGTCTCTCGGGCGAAACTGCTTCAGATCCAACCGTGGCGCCTTGCAGGGGGACAGCTGCGCGACGACTGCGGGTAGTCCTCGACTTACAACCCTTCGTTTAGCGACCTTCCAACAGCACTGAAAAAAGCGACTCGCAACTGGTCCTCGCACAACCGTTGCAGTTTTCCCACGGTCGCATGATCAAAATTCAGGCGCTTGGCAAGCAAGGCTGTTAAGCGGCCTGCATTTGTACCGGTTGCGACATCCCAGGGCCACATGATCGCCACCTGCAATCTTCCAGTCAGCTTCTGACAAGCAAAGTCAACGGGAGCAGCTGGATTCGCTTAATGACTCTGCGATCCACTTCACAACTGCAGCGATTTGCTTAACCACCAAGACAAACAGGTCATAAAATCAGGTGTGACATAACAACCGGCTTGCTTAGCAATGGCAACTCTGCTCCCAATTGTGGTCCTAAGTCGAGGACTACTTGTAATAGTGTTTGAAATTTCAAGGCCTTGAAACAAGGGACAAAATGGTTTTGTTCCAGAATCCAAACCTTGGTTGTTGTTTTTTCCAGGGAAGGGGAAGGAAGTAGGAAGAAGAGATGATCTGATTCCCATGATCTTTTCTTGGACATGCTAAAGTGAGAACGTATTTAGCACGTGTGTGCATTCCCCTGAAAGCAAGTTCCACCCCACATTTCAAATGCGCAGGGAGGAAAAAAAGCCAGCGCTCACCTTCTGGATTTCTTTCAACAGCACACCATCCGTCATGAACTTGATTTTCGTGTCATTGGTCACGTTCCCTTCGTACCGGATTTGGTAGGAAATCACGCTAGTGAGGAGAATGGGGGAACGATGCTGAGGCTGTGAGATTCTCTCCACAACGCGCAAAACCGAGACGATTCCATCAAGCTGGGCCTCTATCTCGCTGGGTGTGTTTAGGATAAGCACGAGGAGCAAATCAATGCTGACCGAAGGTCACGCTCCTCGTTCCCGAACATTTCATCAACTCCGATAAGGCATTTGACTGGGTTGGGTCAGGCACAAAACAATAATATAACGGACGTGGGGAGCGTGTGGTTGTGTGTGATAGCTTTGATGTTATGCATCTCACAGTTGCTGTGAAACTGTATGAGCGATGTACATGGTGCAATGACAATAAAGATGATGATGATTAATCACAATAACGAACCAAACCAGGGTGAGAGCTGAAATACTGGCTCGGAATTGCACGGGCATTGCTTTTTTTCTTTTTTTAGAAAAAAAAACAACACTGAGGGTGGCGATACACATTCCAAGGACAGCCTCATCCTATCACTTTTCAGCCTCTTGATTTTCCTCTAAAGTCTACCTCGCGGATCAACATCGCCCTGCAGAGGCGACTCCTCCAGTTGTTCTGTTTCTTGAACCTGAAACGGAAGCTGGAATTTCGGCAGGTTTGGATTTCAGCAGACATTTTTTTGGAGAACGACCGCTCGAACCGGTTTTTGGAGAGAGGCCGCCCCGGGCACCCTTACCGTGGGGACAAATTCATTTCAGCTGCAACGCGCCGAGACATAGACATCGCTGCTATGCGCCGAGGCTCAGTAATCCCGATGATGCCGGCGCCGGAGCTACAAGCAGAACGGAGATGCGATCTTAGTAAACCAGAGCTTCCCAACCTTGGCGACTTTGAAACAGGTGGGCTTCAGCTCCCAGAATTCCCCAGGCAGAATGGGTGGACTTCAACTCCCAGAATCCTCCCTCTTTCATTTCAGAATGCTGGCTGGGGAATTCTGGGAGTTGAAGTCCACGCGTCCTAAATCATTATCTATTTGTACCAGAGCTCTGTTGGAGCAAAAGGGTAAAACCAAAGGGGGTGCGCACTGTTAATTCGTTTTGTTTTCTTCTGGCGAGCACTGACCGATGCAACCGACCAAGGGACCGAAAGCAAGTATGAATTGCACGTCAGGAACCCAAACATTTATACCTCGCGTAGCCTGCTTCGTAGAGGAACTGCGGCACTTGCGTGGTTTTGCCACAACCCGTCTCTCCGCATATGATGACAATCGGACTCTCGCGCACAGCTTCCATCACGACCTGTTCTTCCCCAAGGATTGGGAGCTTCAGTCTGGCTTCCTTCGATGAACAAGAGAAACAAAAGACAGAGGCTGTCGTAGGCCAAGGGGCAAATCAAATTTTAATACCCATCGCTTTGGAGTTTCAAATCCCCACCTGCAAAGCCCTGCCTGTTGTGAGGATGTGGGAACTGTCCCATCCACAGTTCCCACATTGGATGGTTTACATTGCTTTTGGTTTAGCACATAAGCTGTGACTTATAACAAATTTGATACGGCCGCCCAGCTCGCTGGGGCTTTGTTCGCCAACCAGAATGAGGCATGAGAACATTTTCCATAGTTTGGATTCAGACTGACCTGAACCTCAGAGGATCGATCCACGGGAATGAACACTGCAGGTTCACACTTGGGTTTAGAGGTCGTGACCGTTTGCCCAGAAGGTTTGTCAAGTTCTCTGGGCAAACCAAGTGGAGATTTGGAGACTTTTCCGGATTCTGTCTCGGTGAGAGCGGAGGCTTCTGGGAGTCCCTTATCAACCTGTTCTTCCTTCTCAGAATCCTGCTCCTCCTCTTCCTCTTCTTCCATCTCCTCCTCCAATTCCAGCCTGCCTCTTTTCCTATTTGCCCCTTCAACACTTTTGATTTTTTTCAACAGGCCGGCATTTGCTTGTTGGACTGACCTGAAACACCAAGACTGCATTTAAACCCAGTTCCACTTTAATCCCCAAGAACTGAGGAGACACCAGGGAAGATGATCTATGCCAGCTTGGAGAGTGGACATCAACTCCCAGAAGGCCCCAATTAGATGCACCTTTTTCTCACAATTTTGGAGGCTCCCATTTCTGGAACTGCCCAAAAAGGCTGGCTGGGCCTCTCTTTAATATTATCTGCATCCCCCAAGGGGTATTTGGACTTCAAATGGATGTGGAAAGGTGCCACTGAATCAAGCATACATCCATGTTGTGTAATAAAACAGTGACACTTCTGTATCTTACCTTTTAGCCTGGAACATCCGTTTTCCTGTTCCTAGCTTGGAAGTGGTATAAAGAAGCTTCATTTCAGCCTCAGGCACCTGGACTTCGCTCAGCTTCTTCAGCAATTCCGCTCGCTAGAATTCGAACAACTTACATGAGCCGAGGAGGGAGCTGAAGCTTCACCTGCTTCTCTGGATTGCAACATCCAGCATGGATTTCCTGAGATCAACTACCCACCTTTTCTTTCTTGGCTTTCTGTTCCAAAACCTTCTGCAAATTTTTCTTCTGCTTCTTTGTCAGGGGTTTCTTTCCTGGACTTTTAACACAAGTTGCTGGTTTCTCCTGAGTTTTTTGTGATGGAAGGACAAGGGCATTGCTGTCATCCACTCCTTTCAAGATGGTTTCACCTGGGAGAGGGTGGGGGGAGAAAGAGGATCTCACCTGGTCAATTGCAATCCCATTTTGCTGGCTCATCTCCTTGCATATTTACTCTGGAATAAGTCTTGTGAAGTCAAAAGCAAAGATAGTAACAATAGTAATAGCTGCCTTGGGTGCATCTGGAGCACACTTGAAGACCATCGGCATTGACACAATTCCTATCAGCCAGCTGTAAAGGGCAACTTTACTTGGAACAGCTGACATCCTGTGACAATCCCTTTAACACCCTCAGACAACATCTGCCTATCCCAGTTCTTGGGAAGGGATCAACAGGTGGACAAAAATGCCAAATCCAGTCTAAACGTCTGCATGACCGTACAATAAACCATAATATGAGCATTGACAAGATCCCCATCAGTCAATTGCAAAAGGCAGCTTTATTTGGAACTGCTGACATCCTCCAACATTCAAATAACCACACCTGGCTATGCGAGGTCCTTGGGGAGGACTCGACAGCTGGATCAAAATGCCAAATCCAGTCTAAACATCTGGCTGACTGTGCAGTGAACCAGAATAGTGGGCAAAGAAAGCTGTCCACCCCTGGAAACAGGAGACTGGGGGGAATAGATGCCTCGATCCAACCGGTGTATAATGTGAATTTGCTTGAGAGATGAGACAGGGAATGCACACAGTATCGAAGAGAGGAACAGTAAACGCTGGGATATACTTTGTTTCGATCTTTTGGGCCTGTCCCTCCCTCTCTCAGCCCAGCCCACCTCGCAAGGTTGTTGTTATAGAGAAAACAGGAGGTGCGACTACTAGGCGGGCTGGCCACCTTGAGTTCTGCACGAAGAAGTATAACAACGATATTCACCTCCCAGCTCCAGCTGCACGGGCTCCTGGGGAGCTTGAGTCCCCCGCGCGGGCGATCCCGGCAGCCGCGCCCGCCAGTTGCGCCTTTTCCGCGCTTTCCCCATCGAGGCGCGCATCAACGAAACCCCCCACGTGGATCCCGACCAGCAAACACTTCCGCCTTCCGCAGTCTCGTCGTGCCCCATCTCGCGAGAATTCTCCTGGCCCCGCCCAACCCAGAGCCTCGGCTCCGTGGTAGAAAAACAGGTCGTTCGAAAAGGGCGGGGCTTACGGTGGGAGGAGGCAAAACGCGGCGGGGAGTCCAGAACGGGACGAGCAGGGTGATGCTGACGAGAGATCGCGAAGGGGCGGTTTATTTTATTGGATATTATTAATTAATGAGAGAAAGCAATCTGATGCACGGAGGGGGCGTCTCTCCTACCTTTTTACTTTCCCTTGCACTGAAGTTTGGGTCGTTTCCTTTCTTGCGTTTTTGAACAAAATCAGGATTCTTTCTTCAGGTCCAGCAAAATAGTTGTTAAAATCCTCCAGCAGCTTCAGATTATAAATCAGTAAAAAAGTTTCTTGGGAATTTTCCAGCAGTTGCACGGAGAGCGCATGAAGTCACCCCAATGTTCAGTCTGCACCCAGCAAGCTCAGGATGCAAAGCACCACCCCAACTGGACAATTATTTTTAAAAAAGCCATGAAGACATCACTGCAAAAGTTACAGTAAACATTTAAGATTTATTTGGTCACCACACCATCATTCAGTTGTGACATCAGTCTACAAACAATTCACTATGTGAAAGTACATGGATCAGGTGGTCAGATAATAAATAAAGGTGTGGACAAGTTTTTTTTTCAAATCTTCACAGTTATTCAATAGCATAATTCATAGAACCAAGGTTTTATTAAGATCATCGATTAGAAGGAGGACTATGACATTTCCTTCTGATCAAAATTACTTTTCTGTTAAACAAAACACAGAATTCTGCCATACAGACTTTGAAAAGTAACCTAATACTTAGGAGATCAATGTCCAAATAGGATAATCAATCACTATATTCAGTGCAGATAAACAGTTATGATCCAGGTATATATTTTTTTTCTGCTTTTACAACAGGAAAAAAGAGTCATTTTTAAACATGGCACTTGGCAACAAAGATCAAAGGAATCAACAAAGGTTAAAGTTGCATGCAAAATGTAATAAAGACTGAAGTTCTTTAAAAGGAGAATATAAGACAAGCAGGTAAGATAGAATTTTAGCTGCAAAGTACAAATTATTCAGCAGGCTCCAAGAAACACACTTCACACTGATTAACAGAAGAAAATCATAATAACCTACAGCAGAAACATAAAAACCACCCACAATTCTGCAAAGCAGCTTTGAAATAAACCTATCATGCCCCCAAAGGCAAAATTAGGACACTGCCTTAGCGCAAGTTCAGCACACGATATTTCAAAACCCAAGACAACTTAAATAAAACATTAAATTCAGTAGTTCTGCTCTATTTCTTGGTGAGGCTGATATGCCTCGAGAATTGTACAGATGCTTTACAACAAACGCCTGCCTGCACAATACTCTGATTTTACACAAGACTGAAATTCTTGGGGGCAAAAAACTCCCTTAAGCTGCCATCTTTGTAATATCCCAGCAATATTGGGGTTCATTAAGTGGTTTTCAATTATTAAGAAATTGAAGTTGGTCCATTTATTGAATAAAAATCATGGATATTCTCCCACCCTAGGAACACAAAAAGTATGGCAAATGTTTCCAATGGAAATTTAGCACATTTAATACCTCCTAATTATATGGAAGAGGATTAGAATTGTATAGACTTGCATTACTCGAGGAGTGCAAAGTCTACTCAACTTGCCGAGTTTGCTTTAGCATTTATTCTTCACTGGTATTCTAAGCAGAATTAGAAAATCAAACTTCATTACTGTTGATGGCCAATATAGCCATTATGATTAACTGCAATGTCATTCAATTCTCCCTCAACCTATTCGTTGGCTAGATAAAAATATTCCTTATCTGTAAAGTAGGATATTTTTCCAGATATCTAGATGGACAAAAGTGGAAAAATGTATCTACACTACTATCCACAAGATATATAAATAGTGACAAGGGAAAAAAAGGAGAGAACCAAATAAAAAATAAAAAAAAGAGAGAAAGGGTGGGAAAACCCATCGTTTCCATTTTTATAGAGTAATGGAAAAAATGCCAACCTCACATTCACCAACAAAAACCTGCAAAGGAATGGTGAGATACAGTCGCAGCTTATTTCAAGTATGATAATTTGTGCTATTTAATTTAAATAAAAAAGAACTTTATTTAGCCAAATCTGCACAAATGCAGTGGGGAACATATTTTCCTCTATATTCTTTTTCAACTATAGCTTTATAAAAAAGAAAATGCTGTATATATCAAATATATTTATATATATATATATATTCACTGTTCCCGTATCGCCACCATGGAAAACTGTTCTAAAGGAGAGAGATGCATTTTAACCAATGTTTTCCCAATTCAAAGTAGCTTTTTTTCCCTCTACAACTGAAGTATTTCATTGCAGAAGAAGAGCGCTGGATTTCTATTTTCCACAGGACTTTCATTACGGAGCGATTGGGCTAACATGACAACCTTCAAAAAATGCTGGAAAAAAAATTATTTTGGAAGAAAAAGTGTATTTACCAACTCATGAGCTTTTAAAAATCTGTGATGTCATTTCAGCCGATATGCATTTAAGCCAAACTGAGCGTCATCCAGCCAGATTCTTGCCCACTTCCACACGCACAAAAAAAAGATCACGCGGATACTAAATATTTCACTGGCTTCCAGTTTTCCCAAGAAATTACATGTTACGGAATATATCTAAAACAAAATATTTACGTGCTGTCTGAGCTTTGAAGGACTGGACAGAAAGTTAACTCCTTGAAACTGGCCCTGCTGGTTTAATACTTTATGGGCATTATTTACACCCAGAACCAGTACTGTCATTTGGATAAATTCTTCGTTGCAAACCAAGTTAGTGTCTCCATTTTTTAAGGATCAAACACAAATGTCCCTCCATAATTTACTGTGAAAAAAAAAGGATTTGGGGTGGATGGGCGAAAGCACCAGGTCCTCCTAAAATCTATGAGTTTACAGAATTTATTGCCACGCTAATCCTGAGAAAGATTTCCGTATTGAATTTTTATTTTTGCAACCCTTTTGTCTGTTGCTTTAATCTGTTGTTCTGGTGCTGAACCATGAGCAAAGCTGAGGCTGTTGTGCATTTCTGCCTTTCTCTCTTTTGAAACAATGCGTTAATTGAGATAGAAATGTTACTTCCATGTTGACAATGCCTGATAGCCGCAGCCAACTGATGTTCCGCTCTCATGCACACGAGATTGTTCTTTGCAACTAATTTCATCTGACCGATATTATTTTCTTTCTCAAGGTCTTTTGCTTAGGTTGTGCCAAAGTGGACAAGCAAACATGGACTGTGAGAAGACTGAGATTTTAGAGAGGGGTCTCATTCATTTATAGGAAGGTGGGCTGTTGTGTATGTGTGTGTTAAAGAAAGGGCCTATTTCTGATAAAACTGATAGGAGAAAAATAAATACAAAAACACTTCTGATGCTCAATGGAGGTTGCTTTCTGAAGATGCAACTTTTTGCTTTTAAAACTCAGGATGGACAAGGTTTTGACCTGACTCAAATAATTTTCCCCCCTTTGGAATCATATAAAAAACAAAACGAGGCACAAAATGAAGATTCCACTGAAAGCAAGATGGGGAAAAAAAGGAAAGGAAAGCTGATCCTCGTAATGGTTCCTCTCTGATAGGATTCTTTATGCTTCCTCCCTTCTTTTAAAGGTGAAATCAGCATCCCATTCACAGAGCACTTTTCTTCTAATTTTAAACAAATGATTCCATCGGCCTTTATAGAAGCTTCCCTTCTTTTTTTTCTTTTTCACTAAAAGATGTTTCAAATGCTTGGAAAACAGCAGATAAAATTCTACTCATGGGCAGACATCTCTGAATATACAGCTACTCTATCTTACAAGTTAATTCACTTTTCGTTCAGTGTATGGACAGGTAAACTACTCGCAATATCTAAACGGTTGAGGGTGCACAATTCATTCACCCCAAAGTTTGCCTCGTTGGACAAGACGCAGCGATCGCCCGGAGCGCTGGTGTCCCGTGCAAAGTGTGACCCTTCCGTTAGTCGCCTCCATGGTCAAGGTTCTCAATCACTCGAGAGAGACGGATGTTCAGGAGTCTGATCTGGTTGTCGAGATGGTCGATCTTCTCCTCCAAGGTGTTATGGCTGCTCCTTCTCCAGTAGAAGTTCACGGGGCCAGTCATGAAGTACACGGCCACCACAAAGCAGAGGGGAAGGACGGCGTGTTCCGGCTCGCTTTCGTATTTCTGGAGGATGTAGACACAGGAAAGAGCAAACAGCACGATCCGGATGATCCAAAAGAACCGCCCGCAGAGAACGTGCAAGAGATAGAAGAAAAATCCAAGGAGAAGAGAAATGAACCAATAAGCCAACAAGATGGCACCGATGAGCAAGAGCGCCCGGGCAGGATTATTGACTAGTGCAGTGTGGCTGAAATAATGGGTCAAGTTGGAACCTGGAAAATCAAACCAAATAATGTCATCAGAGTCATAAAACAGGCATCAACAAATGAAAAACCCATTTATCAGATTTTGCAGTCCTATACAGGTAAGTCCTCGATTTACAACCATTTGTTTAGTGGCCGTTCGAAGACACAACGGCACTGAAATAGTGACTTATGACCGTTCCTCGCACTTATGATTGTCACAGCATCCTCTGATCAAAATTTGGGCTCTTTGCAACAATATTTATAACAACTGCAGTGTCCCAAGATTGTGTGATCACCTTTCGTGACCTTTCAATGAGCAAAGTTCATGGGGGAAGCCAAATTTGCTTAATAACCACAGGATCCACTTAACAACCGCAGTGATTTGCTTAATTACCATGGAGAAAAAGATCGTAAAATTGGGCATCACTCACTCAACAACTTCCTTGCTTAGCAATGGAAATTCTGGTTCCAATTGTGGTCCTAAGTCGAGGACTACCTGTAAACCACCAACCAATTCAATGTCCAGGAAAAGAGGTGTTGAAGATCATCTTGCTTAATTCCATGATTTTTAACAACCAGGCCTGATAAGATTGATTCTTCTGAGAACCAGAAGCCGACGTCAAACCCATTCAACTGACTATAAAATATTTTTATGTATAACCTCCCTTCACCAATTATCATTTCCTCATTGGACAAAATGAGACTTTCCCCCAGCTACCGTCAATTCCAAGGACGTCGAGAAGATCCGTCCATATTCTCCAGAAGGTATCTACCAGAACGTCCACTCCGTATATGAATCGTTCTGTCAGTCTGGAGAAAAACTGGAAAGGCAAAACAGAGAGGGAGGGAGAGAGAGAGAATTAGAAGCATGTCATCTTCTGGAATTTTAAGTGATTCTGAGGAAAGAAATCGGTTCTTCTAAGAAGGAGGAAGATGGACAGGCGCCTGCCAGTAGCTTGGCCTTGCCTCGCCCACATTGGAGGAGAAAGGGAAGAAAGGTCGCCGCACTGAATGAAGGCGGGTTTGAATCACAGCGTGGATT
Source organism: Acrochordus granulatus (assembly GCA_032468055.1). Classification (NCBI taxonomy): domain Eukaryota; kingdom Metazoa; phylum Chordata; class Lepidosauria; order Squamata; family Acrochordidae; genus Acrochordus; species Acrochordus granulatus. The sequence continues at coordinate 26,660 of JANHZU010008688.1, read as the reverse complement.
TTGCCCCCGTCCCTGCCAGGGGAGGTCCCAGTCCCGCTCTCCCAACGGTTGAGGAGCCGTGGCGGGAAGGAAGGAGCGAAGAACCAACTGCCGGGGAGGAGAAATGATCTGGGCGCGACCGTTGGGTCAACGAGGGCTGAGAAGGAAGAAACCCCCTCTTTTTCGCCCAAGGATCCCGAAAGGCGGATTTGCTGATCTTCCTTGGCTGCCGGGTTCTCTTCTCCGTCCAAAGGAAAGGAAAGCGCCACAGTTCACGCGCGGAAGGCCTTGGGTGCGAGAGGGGATGTGGACAGGCACAGGACACCAGGGGAAGGAAACCAGCCATTCCTTGCCACGGCCACACCCCGTTTCCTTCCGTCTTCCAGACCCCAACAAAGCTCCTCCCCAACACTTTTGTCTAGGCGTCATCGCACGCTCAAGACACGTGCAATTACTGTGCAACATTGTCGACCGATTGATTGCTCCTCCTCGTCGTTGGCAACCTTGAGTGACCTTCGAGGCAACGCTGACGCTGACGCATCGCCGCACCTTGCCGGTGGGCACCCCAAGGTCATCGGCAGCGACAAGAAAACCCCGTGGCCGCGACTCGGCCTTCGGACATCATCGGATCAACCCCAACTGGGCCAATCGTCACCACCGCCACGTCCGCTTTCCACCGGGCCCCATCATCACTGCCCCTGCCCTCAGGGGAGCGTTCCCGTGGGCACCCCGACTGGGCCGGCCAGGACGCTGAGCATACCTGTCGCCCCACCAGGTCACCTTGTGGACACTCCGACCGCGTCCACCAGGCCACCCGACAGGTCCGTCATCAGCGCCCCCTCCGCTTCCCGGCAGGCGCCTCAGCAGGACCGTCCCCATCAGGCCGAGCGTTCCCCATTCCCGCCACCGCCTTCGGGTCCCCCTGCGGACACCCCACTTGGGTCACCCAGGACCCCCAACCTCTCCGGGAGCCGCCCCTTATCACCCCCCGGGACCTTGCCAGGGGGACCCACCTGGGCCAACCGGGACACCGAGCGCATCCTGCCTCCCCCTCCGTCGGGTCACCTGGCGGGCGCCCCCCCGGCCTTGCAGGACGCCGCCAGGCGCCCCCCGCCCTCCCAGCTCCCCGG
>JANHZU010008688.1:0-25451 GCA_032468055.1 Acrochordus granulatus | reverse complement strand
CTTGTCTCTGTCCTCCCTCCCTCCCTCCCTTCCTTTTCTCTCCTCCCTCCCTCCTTTCAAAAACAATGTTGTTTTTTTCCTTTGCCCAAACAGGTGAGTTCTGCCGATTCGGACATTCCCACCATCTGTCTCTCCATCCTGGGGGCTTCCTTGCTCTCCCATACGCTGGCTGGGGAATTCGGGGAGTTGAAGTCCACTGGTCTTCAGGTCCCCAAGGTTGAGCAACACGAGCTTAGGGTGGGGATTGTGCAGGTCAAACAGAGCGAGGAGCGGACCCGAGACCCGTCAGCACCTTTCGTTGGCCAACCCAACTCTTCTGCAGAGTCAGCGTTGCCTCTCTCCAGCTCTGTCCCCTTCCAAAATCCGCCCACCCAACTTTCCCCTCTTTTTCTCTTTTTTTAGCAAAGTTCAAAAAACCAAGGCTATTTGGGTTCGAAAAAGGTCCTGACCGAACTAAGCTCTCTCCCTTGTGGCTTTGCCCGCCTCCCCTCCCCACCCTGCGCTTCATGGCCAATGGATTGCAACGCAATCTTGTTGGCAAAGAGACCCCCCCGTGACCCTCAGAAAGGCTCGTCCTCATGGCCGAGTGTGCACATCCAGATACATCGGTGGGCTTTCCACCGGTGGGCTTGAGCTCAGATTGGGCACATCTCCCCCAGTTCCCGCACCGGTTGGTCTCTCCATGAGGAGCGCAGGCAACCTCTCGTGCTGACTGGTTGAGGAGGGCCACAGCCTCCTCCAGCCCGCCCATTGCATGGAGACGCTGGGCTGATGTGGGGCCAGACGCACGTCAACCAATGGTGGCTGCATGTGGCTGTGGTGCGCTGACGGATCCATCCGCCCGTGCGCTGAATGTGCCAGCTGTTTGGGCCAACCCTCCCAGTCGGGGAGTTCAACCCCTGCCTGGGTTTCTGTACGTGAGCTAGTATTGCATGTGTCCATTGGTAAAAAATGATTGATTCATCATTGAACTATTTTTGCTATTTGAATTTGGAATCTGGGTCTATTTGAGCATGTAACACTGATGAAATCAGTAAAATGATACCTGTAACATCTACAAATAAAAGCCCAGTTGCCCTTTTTAGGCACAAGATAGTTTGCAACACCTTTTTTGCAACTTTGCTACAAGTAAAATGGTTTAGTTTAAAAAGGATTTATTGTAGTTGGGGATTTTTTTGGTTATTTGGGTTTTTGGTGTAGGATTTGAGCGTGAAACCCTTATTTAATAGGTACAGGTAATTCATAACAAAATTGCAAAAAATGCAAACTTTCTTAAAAAGGCAGCTGGATTTTTATTATTAGATGTAATTGGAAAATGTTTTGCCTATCCAGGAGTAATTAATACAAGTAATTCAGTTTAAAACTGATTTGAGCATGAAAGCCTGATTAGATAAAAATAATTTAGTTTAAAACTGATTTGTTATGGGTTTTTTTTGTTGTCTGTGTTTTTAGTCTAGAATATGGGTTTATTTGTATGTGCAACCCTGATTAAATCAGTAAAAATAATTTAGTTTAAAACGGATTTATTGTGGATGGGTTTTTTTTTTGGTTATCTGGGGTTTTTTTTTGTCTGGGTTTATATAAGCATGATTAAATAGGTAAAAATAATTTAGTTGAAAAGTGAGTTATTGTGGTTTTTTATTATATCTTTTTTGGTGTAGAATCTGAGTTTATTTCAGCATGAAACCCTGATTAAATTGGTAAAAGTAGGTTAAAATGGATTTATTGTGGGTTGGTTCTGTCAATGATCCTGGAGACCTCGAATGGAGATAGAACTGGTCAAGTGGTGGATTTGATTGTGTTGTTGCTGCCCTGGGGAGGTGGGGTGTTTTTTTTAAATGGATTTTATTATATGGTGGATTTTTAAAATTTTGTAAGCCGCCCACACCTAGGTGTGAGTTGGACGGCTATCTAAAGTTGTTTAATCCCTCAATAAAATATATGAAGAAAGTTAAGAAAAAAAAGGAAGATGAAAGAGAAAGTGCAAAACAGAGATTGTTCTTAAAACTTGCAATAAAAATTATGCAGAAAAAGTAGAGAAGACAAAAAGGAAAATACAGCAGGACAAAGAAAAGTGTCAGAAACTCTCTCCAGCCTGCCTAACGGGCTCACTCAAAAGTAAACCAGAGTGACATCATTTTGGATTGCTTTCTCAGTAAAGGGCTGTGATTTCTGTCCGCCCCAGTTGGTCCAGTCCTCCATCCCGATTTGCATTATGTCCACTCCAGGGTCTTCTCACTGGCAGAGAAAAAAGGCAAGGCCATTCCTCCGATTCTTCATCTGCTCCAAAATTGGATGGTAGACTGCTCTAGAACGCGGGGCTCTCCTCTGACCCTCAGCCTGCACAGCCAAGTCTTTTCCACTCCCTGCCAAGAGCATTGCACGAATGTGACCTTGACCTTTAAAAGCAAACCGTCATGTGCAAAGTTACTTGGAGCCAGGGAAGCTTCCAGGGTGACTTGCCCCTTCCCTTCTGTTCCTCAGCCCAGCCTACCTTGCAGGGTGGTTGTGAAAAGACATTAGTTAGGGGAAAGTTGGAAAGCAGTGATGTGTTAATAAAATAAAGCCGTGGGGATTGCTACGAGTCAGGCTGCCTGGCGCTTGCACTGGCACTGGCACTTGGCCAGCTTTTTTTTTTTTGCACGCCCAATTCACGCCCAAGGACCTTTGGCTCCACGCACTCTTTTTTTGCTCCGCCTGTGGCGGAAGCTCACCAGAGACGCGGTAGGTGACGCGTCCTATAAAAGCCACCGGCGGGAGGTGGAGCTCCGCAGTGCTCCTCGGGCCGGCGAGGGCGACCGGCTGAGAGGCGGCGGCGGCGGGGCGGTTGCGGCAGCCGGCCGAGCTTAACGATGTCTGGGGGGCTGGAGATCATGGAAGCGCAACGGATGTGGGAGCCGGACTCCAAGCGCAACACCAACATGGACCGGTTCAGGGCGGCGGTCACCGCGGCTTATGGCATCCGCCTGGGTGAGTCCCTGCGGGGCAGGAGGGGAGAAAGCAGCGCTCCTTCCATTTTGGGGGTTCCCTTCCCCGTTGCCTCCCATTCCTCCCAGGAGGTAGAGCCGCCTTCCCTCTTTGGATCCCCCCACAACGGCCCTGCCGGGTAGGCTGAGCAGGGCACACGGGGCTGCCCCGCAATTGCAGCCTGCAAAGTGCGCTGCCGGGGTCGGCAACCTGGCGCCCTCCGCAAATTTGGGACGACCGTTCCCATCCCTGCTATTCCCCCGGAACTGATCGGGATCGGGGCGGGAGGGCTCGTTGGGTCTGGGAACTGCCTGGGGTGGGAAAGTTGGTTGGGCAGCCTGGCTGTCAAGGGGTGGAAGGGAGAGCTGCATCGCCCCAAGAGGTGGGCTTGGTTTTATTATGATTTTTAAAATGCATTTAGGAGGAGGGTGGGAGGCAGGTCTCCTGAGCGAATGAATCTTGGTTGATAAGTGGAGCTTCCAGATTAACAGGTAGTCTATTTTGGAGCAGCAGATGCTGGTGTGGGGAGGGTGGCTTCCCTAACTGGGCTTAAGTTGCAACAATCCACCTTGCACTGTGCATGTCACCTGGTTGGCACAGGATGTTGCACCTAAACTGCCCCAAAGGTTGGAGCTGGCCCAATAACTTCCCAAACTCTCCCCTTTCCCTGCCTCCCACCCCCATTTCAGTTCCCCCAATCTAGCATGTTGAGCAGAGACTTTTCCATGGACCAGTTTGGCGTGTTGCATGTGTTCTGCATTCCACCTACATATTTATCCTTGGAGAGGCCTGCAGCTTCCCACAACGTTCATCCCAGCTGATGCAAGAACAGAGTCTTGCTGCATTAACAGGGAAGGAGAGAAAGAACATCCAGACTTATCCTGAAATAATGTGCAAGTCAGCATGGGTACCTGAGTAAGGGTCTTCAGGTGTGCTTGCAAGCAGATAAGGGACCCTTAAGGCTTTGAGGATCTGGGGCCGTGCAGCTAACAAACCCATTTTGGCCTTGGCACCAATAGGACGTACAGTGCAACCACTGTGTTGTATACACGTGTATGTATCTGTGTATATGTTCTCATTAATCCAGGCCATGTCTTGTAGCAGGATTGCAATTTTTTTTGCAAGCTTAAAGAAAGCTTTTCTTAAAAAGGCTTCTTAAGAAAGTTTGCAAAAACGTTTTGCAGTTTTGCTGCAACTGTTGTATGTGTTTCAACCCTTAGCTACATGGCCTCCAGAGAAAATCTATTTTTTTCCAAGCAGTTGGACCCCCACCCCTCACAGAGATCATCGCCAGCATTTTGCACTAGGCTTGGAAGTGTCTTTCCACTACAGGATCATCTGGGACCCCGTTGGTCTTTCCTTTGCCTCGCCTTTCCTGTTTCTGCAGGTTGAAATCCATAGAAAAGGGCTGAGAAGAAGGCACTGTGGGAAGGCTGTTGTGTACTTTGATTTCCAAAACAGAGCAGGTTGTGTCTTTCTGTGTGCCAATGCCTGGCACTTTTTATTAGGAATTGTAAAATGAGCGCTTTATAAGGTTATTTTGTTTCTTACAAGGGGGAGAATTTTAGGCCACTGATTTTCCATCAAGCAAGAATAAAACACCTGCACAGGTGATACTGAACTACAACTCCCATGGTGACTTGTAGTTCAGTCTCTTAGACATATGGGCGACCACAGATTTGTACCCTAAAACGTCAGTGGATGTGAGAAACAACAAAGTTGATCAATTAGAACGAACATTTTGCAGTGCTGCCTGAATCTAATTTGGACCTGTTCATCCACAGAAGAATAGCTGGCCAACTGTTTTTATTTCGTTCTCTTTATTTGAAAAATAAGTGCAAATGTGTTGGATGGGGAAGGGAAATTAAGCAGGGCCTCTGTGCTTTTCTTTCAAACTTAAAGAGCTGGTATTAGCTTTGAAAATTGACAAAAATATCTGACTGAAGGGGGGGCTGCCTTCTTGGGGGGGCTTTTCACATTTTTGCTCGGCTCCCGTCTGCACTTACAGAGTGTGATCGCAGGTATGGATTTGTGAAATCGAGGGGGGGTGGGGGCACCGGAAAGTGAAATCTGGTTGAATCGGGATGCTTGGTTTAAAAGCAGCTTTTTTGGCTGCTTTCTGTTCTCCCAGCAGGCAAACAGCGATGCTGGTGCAGGCGAACCAGTTCATTCTGATGTTCAGAGGCCTGGAAAAGTAAACACAGGCTTGATAAAACCTGGGATAAGAAGTAGGCCAACTTTCACGGGGGGAGAGTGGGGGTGCCTTGTGCAGTAGCCGTGAAGAACTTCACTTTTGTCAGTGGTCCTTTTTGCCACCCTCTGCTTCCCGGTCACGCATCTCTTCCCTGCTATTTCCGAGGGACTTAAAAGGAGCGTGATGATCAGGAAGAAGCTCTGTTTGCCCTGCTAACTTCGGAGATCCGGTTTGTTTGCCTCGGAGAGCCATCAGAGGCCAGGATGGAGCCATCAATTGGCGGCGAAATGCTGAAGAAAAATAGCAGCAGGATTTTTGGCTTCCTTCCTTCGAAGCATTAGCAGAAACCAAACAATCATTTGTGTTTGGTTGGCTCTGCATTAAGCTCCTCGGGAGACGAGGGAAACATTTGTTCCGGGCAAACGAAGCCCATCGTTTTATTTTTCAGGGGCGACAGGTGGTTATGCACCTGAGCAGACCGGGATTAAACTTTGTAAAAAAGGGGTTGCTTTGAAAAACTTAGTTTGCTTTGCTCGAGGAAAAAAAAAGTGGGGCGGTGGAGTCCTGAATGGAGTGCAAGGGCTCCGCCAGTCTGGGCGACGGGCCACGTTTTGCGAATCTTCTCCGCTGCGGAAAAGTCCCCGAAAGGAGAAGACCGGCACACAGGAATTGGCTTGGCAGTCTTGCAAGGAGGCTGGTAGTCTTCGACTTACGACTGTAATGAAGCCTGCCAATTACGGTTGTAAGTTGGGATGGTTGTAAAGCAGGTCACCAGGTGATTGGGCCTGTTTTAGTCATCGTTCTTCCGGCGGTCATTAAATAAACCTGTTGCTCTTCTGGGCCGCTGAAGTAAATGCCGGTTTTCAGCAAAAGTGTCACAAATCAGGGTCATGGGACTGTTGGACGGTGCGAATGGCCATAAATGCCGAACACCTGAAATGCAGTCACATGACCCTGGGGGGGGCAGCTGTCGTAACGTCGGAACTGGGTCATAAGTAGCCTTTGGGTGGTCCGTTGAAACTTTGAATGGCCGCTGAGTGACCAGTCATAAGCTGAGGACAACCTGTAGGCATCACCAAGTTGTAGCGTGAAGGCCGTAAAGGCATTTCAGCTGCCCCTTTTTTTGTAGTGGGAGGAGCTGAGCCCCAACACCTCTGAGTCCTAAAATGGGGTTCCCCTTAAAACCTCTCGACGTTTCTCATGTTTTGTGGTGACTTTCCCGTTGCGGGGAGCCAGCGAGCTCCGCGGACGGTGGCGTGAAAGAGCCTCGCCGGGCGAGAAAGCTGTGGGGAAACAGGGCCGCAGCGGAGAGTTCAGCCCGAAGAAGGTCTTTCCGGGGCTGTGTTGATGGGGTGTCCCCTGTCGCTTCCAGCAAACTACAGCGAGCTGTACCAGTGGTCGGTGCAGCATTATCCGGACTTCTGGGAAGAACTTTGGAAGTTCAGCGGGATTGCCTTTTCTCGGCTTTATGATGAGGTAGGCGGTTCTACGTCGATTATTCGGGTTCATTGGGGACCGGGCTGCACAGCGGGTGGTGCGTGTGACTGGCCGCCTCTCGGTGTGTCCGGCTCTGATCGTTGGCGCAGGTCAGTGTCTCCACCCAGGGCCAAAGGGAGAAGCTCTGTAGATCCTCAACAGGGTCATCACGAAGCTGGCTTGTTGGCCCTGCCTCGTGCCGGGAGGTGTTTGGACTTCCCAGTCTAGCCTGGGGCGTTCCTTGCAGTCTGCCACCCGCATATGAGCAGGTGGGACCTTAATTCGCCTCTTTCCAGGTAAATTACAGGTGGAAGCCTCCCATAAGTTGAGGACAAGGCCTGGCGTCTTCAACATTTCTTTGTACAGTGGTCCTCGACTTATGACCCTGGAAAATTCATTGTTAAGTAGGGCTTGATTTTACTACCTTTTTTGCCATGGTTGTTAAGCGAATCACTCTGGTTGTTCAGTGAGACTTCACGTGGCCATGACTTGTGATCTTTCCTGCCGGCTTCCCCATTGGCCTTGCTTGTTGGACACCAGCCGGGAGGGTTGCAAATGGTGATCTCTGGCCGTGAGATGCTGCGATGGTTGCCAAGTTCCCAAATTTTGATCATGCTGGGTCGCTGCAACGGTCGTAAGGGTGAGGATCGGTCATAAGTCACTTTATTCACTGCCATTGTAACTTCAAACGGTCACTAAATGAAAGGTCGCAAGTCGAGGACTACCTGTAGTTTTCTTTTCTTTTTTCCTTTTTCAAAATGTCCCCATCCGGTTGGATTTCCTGGTGGCGCCTCGTCCCAGGAGTAAGCCAGTCTGATCCTGCTTAGCTTTTCAAGAAAAAAAAATACTACTTGGACTTCATGGGGTCCCCCAGATGCTGAGGAAGGGCAGAAAAAGACCCCCCCATGAAAGTGAGCGCAGAGTTGCCTTTTAAGGATGCTTGACGTCTTCCCACCAGGTGATCGATCCCTCCAAGGGCATAGCGGATGTTCCCGAGTGGTTTAAGGGCAGCTGTTTAAACTATGCCGAAAACCTCCTGAAGCACGAGGAGAACGATAAAATCGCCCTGTATGCTGCGCGTAAGTTGCCCGTGTGAATCTTGGTGACTGCTGGATCTATTCACATGACTCCCCCCATTATTATTTCAGCAGTCGCGTGACAAGAGTTTCCCAGCAGCACGTGTGTGCATATATCCCGCATGCCTCTCGGTCCGTAGGGTGGCATTTCCTTGTGGTCTCCTATCCCTTCCCCTTTCTTCGGCCTCCCCAGACATTCCTTCACCCCGTCCGACGGCTCTTTTGTCGGGGTGCAGCAATGCTTCCTGCCTCTCACCACTGTGTGTGCGCTGGGGTTGCGTGCCTCCTTTTGTTTTTTTTCCTTGTTGGGGTGGGGCGGTCTCTGGATTTCCCCCCTTTAAATACTGCCGTGGGCGCTTCGCTCCGGATTTTCTGCAGGCTCCTGAAACCCCTCTGGGAGACCCCCAGCTCTGCCCCTCTCCGTCAGCCAGAGAATTTCGCAAGTCGGGTTGGCTTCGTAGCAAACTCCCTGCCTGAACGATTGGGAGCATTGCCTGTTCCTGCCCCGGCAATTATTTTGGGAACCTGGGGGGGGAAAAACACACGCGCTGCATTCGGTTCGAAGGTGTGAAGGGGGTCGGGCTCCTGATCTCACAAGGGCCAACTGGAGAAAAAGGGTGTTTTCAGTGTGCGCGCTTGTTCCGATTGTGGGTTTATGCGTCCAGCAACTAATTGGCTGGGCCACATCGCCGCCGTCAAGCCTCCCAATTCTTCGGGGTTAATTTAATTCAATTTGGGGGGGGCTCTTGCTATAAACTGCACCTGGACCGTGTCCCCACCTGATTTTTTTTTCCCACCAGGGGAAGGCAAGGAAGAGATTGAGAAAGTGACCTTTGAAGACCTGAGGCTTCAGGTGGATTTCTACGCCGCGGCCATGAGGAAGATGGGGGTGCAAGCAGGGGACAGGGTTGTGGGTGAGTCTCTCTTCTTCTCCTTCCGTTCTGCTTCCGTAAACCAGGATGGGCAGATGTGAGATTTGCAGTTGTAAGACTGGCAGAACCTGATCTTTGTTTTCAGCAGAATGGGGGGGCCACTAAGGGAACTAGTGCAAGTCACCCGAAGATGTTCTCCTTCCCGTGGGAAAAGCGACTTGTCCCGAGCTAAATCTGGGTGTGAACCAAGAACCCTGGCTTGCTCCTTTCAACCTGGGAAGTGATGGCTTAGCTTGTTTGAGCCAGAGATCCTCATGGGAGATGATGAAGAACAAACAATCTCTTGACAGCTTCAGTCACCTTCACTTCCAAGCAGAATCCTGGCTTGCTGTTGTGTACAGGAGTAAACCAGCCTGGCTTTGGAGAGGTTTTGAATTTAAATATTTCCTTTTTTGCCCTAACACTGAATATAAAAAACTCATTTTCTCTTGCTTTCGTAACTCGGAAGCAAGACAAGCCATTTGGTTTCTGTTTACTGGGACATAACTGGGACCTGAAATCAATGTCAGTTTATTACTGGTTTATTCCAAGATCAGCCAAGAATCCCACCCTTCTTTTCCATCCATTGTCCATTCTTGCCCTAGACCAAAGTTTTTTTCAAACTTGGCGGCTTCAAGATGGGTGGACTTGAATTCCACGCTGGCTGGGGGTTGAAGTCCTCTCGTCTTAAGTTGCTTCTGAAAGAGACTCAGGAATGCAAGTTTGGGTTGGAGGTAGGGGTGGAGGCTTCTGATGGCCAGAATAAGAGAAGAACAGCAAGAGACTGGCTGCCATGATGTTGTTCAGCGCACCTTGAATCAAGGAGGACCGAGGTCTCTTGCTCAAACCATATGCCTCCATTTGACCTCTTCTGCACCCAAAGCCAACATTGGCAGCTCATGTCTTGCTGTTGACCTACTGTTGGATCATTGGGTCTCTTGCGCCATTAGTCCTTGTGGAGTAAGACAACATCTGACACCTCTTACATCAGTGAGCTGTTGGGTGTCCTACATTTCTTCCTTTGAGAAGGTCTTGAGCAACGGGGGGAGGTATGCCCTGGAGCTGTGCGCCAAAAAGATGTTGTAACTTAGGTCTGCCCATGATCCATATTTATATCTGATCCTTTTTCCTCAATTGGTTTATGTGTGGATAGATTTAGCCGAAGCAGCTTGAGGGGTGGCTTGAGCTGGTTCTGGAGCATGTTTGCGGTGGAATTGTTGGTGTTGCCTGTTGAATTCAAAGTCACAACCAAGGATTAAGGGGCTGATGAACCTCTCTGCAGGGAATATCAAGAATTCCCCCCTCACGTGTGTTAAATACAAGCTCTTTGCATCTCAAATATACTTGCTGACTTTTAGCTTCGGGCCAGGCCTGGCTACGATCCTCTACTCTTCAAAAACTCAGTTTTAATTTGGGAATGAAGATGTTCTAGGGAGTTTTTGTTCTTGAGATGGCTGTGGAAGTTGCTTGCTTTATGGCAGGCAAGGAAGAAGGTACTGTATATCTGTATACCTTGCCAAGTCTGGGTGAGCTGTGTCTAACCTGGGCAACTTAAAATATGTGGACTTCAGCTCCCACAATTCCTTAGCTATGCTGTGCTGGCTGAGGAATTCTGGGGATGGAAGTGCACACACCTTAAAGTTGCCAAGGCTGGACGTGCCTGGTCTACACCATTTTCTCCACCACTGTTCTTGTTCTGGCTTTTTCAAGGTTTCTATCATGATAGCGATGAGGCTCAAGACTCGAGCTTCAGCCTTAACCCTGGTTTGTATTGGGGTTTTCCGCAGTCGTTTGGGTGGCTCACGAGTAGATCACAGTCACCAGACCCCGTCCCTTAAACCATAGCTTGATGTCTTTGGTCTTGCTTGAGCAAAGCCAAGCTATCGTTGTGATTTATGCAACCAACCTTGGCTTCGTTGTTCAAGCCGTATGGGTCTGCTCTGAGGACTGTCTCTTGACCTCGCTAGGAGGTGAGTTCAGATTCCCATCCGGTTTCCAAATGTGCCTCAGAGCTCGAAGGACCTGTCCAGGGCTGTGTGTTTGCAACTGTTCCTGTCGCTGAGCACCGCTGGGACTCCTTTAAGGGATCTGACATCCAACACCTACAGTCTTCCGGGCTCTTGAGCACAGTCCTGGGTGCCGCGCCTTCCTCCTTGTAGACGGAGGGGTTGGCGGACTTTCAAAGAGAAGAGGAGGAAATGGTGCTTTCCCTTCCTCTTCCCAGACTCAGCCTGGGGGAATGGGTTGTGCAACACCTTGCTTTGTGCAATTCACCTTGGCTGTGTAACCTGTTGTGGGAGTTAGCAGGGAGACGCAATGCTGTAGTTTAGGCCCTGCAGGTAGGAGGACATCACAGATGGTTTTGATACCTTTGGATGCTCTGATCAGATGCAACTTTTACTTTCTTGCTAATCTGGTAACCTCCCTCCCTCCCTCTCCCTCTTCCATTCTTACAATCTGTTCCAAATCTTTCTAGGTTACTTGCCCAACGGTATTAATGCGGTGGAGGCGATGCTCGCAGCTGCTAGCATTGGGGCCATCTGGAGTGCAACGTCGCCGGATTTTGGCATCAATGTGAGTGATCTCTGTCTAGCTCATCACTCCCAAATTCATCCTCGAAGTTTGCACTCTCTAATGAAGGGTGGGTTCTTTTGTATGCAAAGCAGTACAGGCAATCCTCAACTTAGAACCATCTCTTTAATGACCGTTCAAAGTTACAACAGTGTTGAAAAAAGTGACTTATGATCGTTGCAGGGTCTCAACATCCCATGCTCAAAATCCAGGTTTTTGGTAACCACCATGTATTTACGATGGTTGCATCATCCTGAGGCCGCATGATTGTCATTTGCAACCTTCTCAGGGGGTGTTTCTTGAAAAGTAAAATCAATGGGAGAAATTGGATTCATTTATCTCCTTGTGATTTGAATCAAAAAGCCTCTCAAGTGTCTTCTGCATCGAAGGGGCCTGCGACAGTTATTGTGCTCCACCTGAGCTAGGAGGACCTGGAGGAAAGCTACCCCTTTCCTTCCCACTCACTGAACTCTCGGTTCCCGTCTGCTTCCCTTCAACCCTTTGCACGCAGGGTGTCCTGGATCGATTTTCCCAAATTCAACCCAAGTTAATCTTTTCCGTCGAAGCTGTCATTTACAACGGGAAACGGCACAATCACCTGGAAAAGCTGCAGAGCGTAGTCAAAGGTAAATCAGCTGTTCTGCCTGGCCGAAAATGATTTTCTTCCCTTGTGTCTGAATGCAACATAAATAATTTGAACATCTTTGCCTCCCCCCACTTTTTTTTAGGACTCCCAGATCTGAAAAAAGTAGTGATCGTCCCCTACGTATCCTCAAGAGAATCCATAGATGTTTCCAAAATTCCAAACAGGTATGAAACTTTAGGATGCCATGAAAGATCTCGTCCCAAAATAAAGGGAAGAGGGATTGAAAAGAAGTCAGTTCGTTCTTAGGTGTGGTCTTTGTTGATGTGACGGGAAGAAGGAATAACCTTGAGGGATAGAAGGAAGAGTTGCCTGACGGGAAGAAGGAATAACCTTGAGGGATAGAAGGAAGAGTTGCCACCAAAACAGGGCTCGGATAAAAAAAATCTGACTCTGGTTCAGAGTTGTGATCTGAGAAAACACCTCAGACAAGACCCTCCCGAGTTCTCACAAAGATAAGACAACTGTAACTTGCAAAACTCTCTTATTATAAAAGTGTTACCTGGTTTCCAAGTTTGGCCTCCCTTGGAAGGGCCGAAATTGCATGGAGAAAACTTAGCCGTGTGCTGCTCGCCGGAGTTCTGATTTTACTCCTTTCCTTCCTTTTTCGCTCAGCGTCTTTTTAGAAGATTTCCTCGCAACGGGGAAGGGAGACCAAGCCCCCCAGTTGGAGTTTGAGCAACTTCCCTTCAGTCACCCACTTTTTATCATGTATTCTTCAGGCACAACAGGAGCCCCAAAATGTATGGTGCATTCAGCAGGGGTGAGTCTAGTTTATCTTCAACACCTCTGAGACCCTGACAAGGGTGTGTGTGTGTGTGTGTGTAAGAAGGCAAGAAACTGACTAATCCACCACACAAGTCTGAATTTGTTTTTTTGGATTTTGTGAACCTGTTGTGATGGATCCACTCCCTTTTCCACCAGGAATGAGGCAGGAGGAGTGTGTAGGAATCAGTCATGCTTACGTCGCTCTTGTGGGAATTGCGGCTCACAGTGCCACTGAAGGTTCCTTGCAAGTAGAGAGTTTGTAGTGTCCAGAAGGTGCGGTCTGGAATGAGGCTTCTTAGCGTGCTAGCTTTCTACCTGCAGCTTTTAGGAGGTTCCTCCCCTTGCTTTTCATTGAAAGAAAACACTGCAGAACTTCTGTTCTGTCAAATTAAATTGGCCAATTGGACGAAGCAGCTTTGAGGGGGCAGTGAAACACCCGTGGGACTTTTGCACACAAGCGTCGGTGCTTTTGTTGAGCCACATGTTTACATCAAGCCTACGAACGGATGCTCGGAGTCCAATTAACGCTTTGCCCCGGGTCGAGCGCTCAAATTGTTCAGTTTGATTTGCCTGTTTGCACCGACCCGTCTCATGGTTGTGGCAGGGTTTCACCCAGCGCTCCTAGGATGGGCCGTGAGAAAGTTTAATGCTCCAGAATCATTGCGAAGTAGCTAGCATACGTGGGTGTTCGTCTCTGTCTTGCTAATTTAAAGTGAACTAGAATGTAAGTTTAGCTTTCTAATACAGTTTAAACTTTCTCTTCTCCCATTTTTATTTTCTAGGGGACTTTGATTCAGCATCTGAAAGAGCACATCCTTCATGGCAATATGAGCAGTAGTGACATCTTCATATATTACACCACGGCAAGTGATTTTTTTTTAACGAAAACAGTTATTAAGTTGAAAGTCTTTTCAAGAAGGGCATCTTGTTGAGTTGCCCGGATGTGCATATTCCTGCCTTAAAAAAGAAGATTGTGTTGTTCTCCAAGGTGACTCGATGAGATTAATGCAGATTAAAATCAAGCACCGTATACACTTGCGGATAAGCCCTGCTGCGGATACGCCAGCTCTTGAAATGTTCGTGTGTTTTTATTTTCACAATTGACTCATCTGCAGGTGGCGCTTTCTTCATGGTATTTTGGTATAAATGCAAGGGGCTGTTATCTGTGGAATGTCTTAAAAGTGGATATATACAGGATGCAGGTAATCCTCGACTTAGGACCACAGTTGGAACTTTTTTTGCGTATGACTTGGGAAATTGCATCATGCTTGACACATGGCCTGTTGGCTGACGGTCCACATCACTTTGCTCGGGGTGCCTCGGAGATGTGCAAATGTGCTTTTACAAGCCTAGAAACAGATAAAAGCAACAGCTGCCTGATTTGCGTAAGGTAGAAGAAGTTAATTTCTCCCTTTTCATCCTAGACTGGCTGGATGATGTGGAACTGGATGGTGTCTGCTCTCGCAGTAGGGGCATCGGTGGTCCTGTATGATGGCTCGCCCCTCGTTCCATCTCCCAATGTCTTGTGGGACTTGGTAGATCGATTAGGGTACGTAAACCATCAGCCCCAACTGACCAGCCATCTTCAGATGGATCCCAGGATGTTTTCAGAGGCTTTGGTCTCTCAGTATTGATAAATGAGGTTGACGAGATTTTGGAAGAGGAGGAAGATAATTGGAGGGGATCTTTTGCTCAGCTGAATTTGCAGTTTGAAGTAGTAGTAGATGAAGTTTTGAGACGCAAACTTAGAATTGCTTTTTAATGGAGGTGAACTTTCCTTAATTTGCTGCCTGTTGACCAAGTTATTGTCTGGACTAGAGATGCTTGAAAAAAAATTAAGACCTTAGGACTATCTGAAATGGCGGGGCCCCTTGATGGGAGAAAACCAGGGTCTGTACATGTAAGCCTTTCCAACTTCTTAATGTTCCATCGTATGTTCCCCTCTAAAAATCCTTCACTTTTAATAGAATTCCCTGAAATTCCTTGAAAAGTTCAGGGTTGAGATGATAAACTCGGGATTGTTCTTCTTTGGCTGCAGAATTACCATCCTTGGGACTGGTGCCAAGTGGTTGACAGTTCTGGAAGAGAAGAATCTGAAACCGTGTAAGTTGCAAGCCACCAAGTGCATCACATTAAACTAGTTTGTTTGACTGTGGCTTGGCTTAGCTCTCACATTGCCCAAAATCATGTGGGAAATCATCATCTCAATCATCAGGGTGTTAGTGTGTTAGGGAGCAACTATCCCGGCAGAGAGGAGGGCTCAAGCATGGAGTTAGCCTGGAGTCACTAAGTAAACACGAGGGCTAAATCTGATCCTCCTTGAATGCTTTAGAGCCTTATCCAGTAGTTCCTTTGCGAAAGCTGTCACTCTGGGGAGATTCCTGTATTATAGGCAGAATGTTCTAAGATTCATCTAAGATTCATTCTAAGATTCATCGCTTCATCTCTTCACTTGTGGATCTGACATGTGAATGGTAAAACGACCAGTAAATCACAGGATTCTGAGAAATGTACTTAAACATGAGCTCTGGCTTCGACACAGTTATTTGAAGCTTGAGGTGGGTTGACTTGACTTGATACGGTAGAAATGTCACGGTGTTGTTCTCACCATCTTGTAAGCCATTGATTGAAACACTTGTGGAGCTGTTGGAGAGGTGGTGACCCATCTGGAGTAAAGTGGACCCAGCCTGAGCTTCTTTTGAAAAATTTTGAACAAGAAAGATTTTGCGTTCTCTTAATCTACTGTCCTGAGTTAATGACTCCTGATTCTACTTCTCCTGTTAAGTTTGGAGTCCATCAGAAGTGTTTGAGTGCTTGGAAGCCCCAGTTCTGATCAGGACAGATCAGTCCCACCACAACTGGAAGTATGGGAGATGATGTGCTGCTCTTCAGGTCTCACAATACTGTTGAAACAGAGGGAGGGTGGACGTGGATTTACGTCTTTGATGCTTTCTTCTCAAGGTGAAACCCACAACCTTCAGACCCTCCACACCATTCTGTCAACTGGGTCACCCCTCAAGCCTCAAAGTTACGAGTACGTCTACAAGCACATCAAGAGCAGTGTCCTCCTGGGCTCCATCTCAGGTACAAAAGTGTTTGCGTTTTGGTTCAGATTGTACAGATGCAAGTGAGGAGGACAAGGCGCACACTTATCGCCACGTGGTCTTGCCTGCTTTGTTTTTTAGCTAAATTATATTTTTTATTGGTTGGTTGATTAGATAGGTATCTTGCCCTAAATTTTCTCCACAAACTTGTGAAGTAGTTTGAGTTGGGAGTGAGTGCCTGGCTCAAAGATGTCTTTGGAGAGACCGACATAAATCTGGGGCTGGTTGGTTGATTCTTCCCTCTTTGTGCAAGCTTAAGTGGCTAGATCCTAGAATGATCCATTCATTAATCCATGGTTCAACTCATGAGCAGCATGTTACTGAGACACAGGTTACTGGAGTTGTTTCCAGTGCTGGGTGATTGTGACTGGCCCAACCACCCTGAGGGGGAACCTTTCCCATTACCCCGTACTGGCTGTTTGGATGTGGCCAAAGTCGCCAAGTGAACTTCCATGATTGAAGATAAACTAGAATCTGGATGTGTCCATTCTTAGTCTAACACCCATGCACCACATTGGCTGTTGAGAGGTTCTTGGTGAGCACTGAAGCCACCTGAGGCTTAATTAAGTATTAAGCTTTCTAATCAACTCAAGAGACATGAAATCTAAAGAGTCTTTGGATTTCGGCAGCACAGAAGTTAAATAAATAAGATGTGCTCAACCTGAGTACTGGATGTGCCGCTACAGGCATGAGAACTAGCTATGACTTCCTGGCAGCTCACGATCATCCACCCAGACTTTTCTAGATGTTTCCTCCATATGACCTGCACACTGAACTCAGGAATCTTGTCCCTCTGGTGCCCTGTCCTGGAAAGACGTTTTCTCTCTCGCAGGAGGCACCGATATCGTCTCCTGTTTCATGGGTCATAACGTGACCATTCCGGTTTACAAAGGCGAGATCCAGGCACGCAACCTTGGAATGGCCGTGGAAGCGTGGAATGAGCAAGGTAGGCCTGTTAGACCCACCGCCCCTTCCTGCACTTTTCCGTGTTGGTGTGTCCCAGATCAGAGCAGTGAAAGTAGAACAAATCGTTAGGAACATCTGAAGATCGTTACTCACATTGGGAATCGCTCCGTCCTCTCCTGTCAGGATGGAGAAGGGCTGTCCACAGGACCTGAAGTGATTCGATGGCCATCAGCTCTCCTTCGGCTCCTTCGGCTCCCAGATTCCAGCCACACACAATTCCCTTTTCAAAACTCACCGCAAATCCAACCACCCTGTTGCCTTAGAGGTTGCCCTCCACCACCCATTGTCCCTGACGAATAGCTGATGAGAGTTGGAGCATCTTGGCTGCCAAATTGGGTACAGTCTCGGTTTTTGGGTGATCCCCCTCGGAACGGGGTCCAAAAAAAAAATCAGAAATCTTGCACAGTCTTTGTCTGCGCTGCTTTTGAAAAAACGGTGTGCCTCCCGACCACTAAAATCACCTAAATCTAACGTTCTAATAATTATATTTATACCACCCAGAGTCTCCCTCTGGGGGCGAGGGGTGGGTTTTAAACATGTGAAAAACGAAGAAAAAACATTTCCCGTTTCCATGTTTTTATGCGCTCGTTTCGTATCCTGCTGGAGTGGCGTGAAAGCAAGATGGGCGGCGCACAAATTTAACGGATCAGTCAGGAAATCTGATCCGCGGCAGAAATGGGGCTCCCCAGCTTTTCAGCTTTGCGGATTCCTGCTGTGGTTGGGCGACCGGCAGAAGCGCGCCTCCATCAGTGCTTCCTTGCGCCGAGCGCCGCCGCGCAAGCGGTCGTGCGGTGCTCAACCCCGGGGTTAAATCGCCTTTTGACTGGGTTTTTTCCCACCAGGCGAGCCTGTCTGGGGAGAGAGCGGCGAGCTGGTTTGCACCAAGCCTGTCCCTTGCCAACCGACCCATTTCTGGAACGATGAGAATGGGAACAAATACCGGAAGGCGTATTTTTCCAGATTTCCAAGTATGTCATGAGAGATGCGGGCGCGTGTTGTGTTTGCGTTCTGGCCTTCCCGGTGCTTCACGACGAGCTAATACTTGGAGGCGAATTGCTTCGAGGACCAATATTTGCCCAGGGAATTGCCAGCCCGAGAGGCCGATAATCCGGGTCTTATCTCTGTTTGACTTCCTGATCTGGTTTCGCTCTGTTGCCAAAAGAGGCGGGCGCTGCCTCATTCCTGCCTCTTGCCGGCTTCCGAGGCGAACCGGTCTGCAGCCTGTTTCATTTATTTCTTATTGGAATCGAACTGAAGGTTGTTATTTTTTATTATTTTCTTTTGTGATTTTTTTGTTTTATTTCGTTACTTTCTTATGTTATTGATTATTTTATTTTCTTATGTTCTTTTCTTATTTTATTTTATGAGTTTTATTTTATTTCTTTATTTTTCGAAGCAGAAAAGAAAGGCAGGGGGGAGCCGAGCCCCCGGGGGGTTGCGATGATGTTCCCGTTTGCAAACATCTGAAAAGCAAGGATGGGGAATTCTCATCGAGGGGGCTCTTATTTTTTCGGGCCATCTCCTCAGCACGGTTGTCGTTTCTTAGTCTCTTCCAACACGCAACAACCAAAGCGTACAGTTCTTTGGAAGGCTGCAAGACCTTGACGCGGTGGTGGTGCAACTCAGTCAAGGCTACAGACCCGCTCTTGCCGGAAAGAAGGGACAAACTCCACTTCAGCTCAGGCTGTCTGTTAGGTTTTCCCAGGCGTGGATCAAGCGGATTCTAATCTTTAAAAACATGCACGATAACGTGATTGCCCCAGATTCCTTTATTTTGGTGCAAGATGCTTTTTGGTTTGCTGCAATGCTAGAGAGGGCTAAATTGGCAGTTAATTACTTGCCAAAGTCAACCTTGGAGTTTTGGGTGAAATTTTGTCCCAGGCAGACACCCCCCCACCCCAAAAACCTTCATTCAACCACTGTTGTGTCCTGCAGAAAAAAATTTTGGTCAACTTGGAAGGGGGATCACACGCTCTCCCCCCCCCCGAGCACTTTTATCAAGCATGGGAAACCCGCCCTTTCCAGCTAGAAACTTTCTAGCTGCCAGCTCCCCTTATTTTTCCCAGTGTTTGGGGGATTTTCTCGTCCGTGACGTTGCGTCGCGGTGCTCGATGGCCAGACGGCTTCGGCAGCCGCGTTAAGCCCTCGCCGCTTGTCCTGACCTTCCGTCGCCACCTCTTGGGGATGCGGCTTGTCGATCCGCTTCCTCCACGGTTGGGTTGGTCTCGGCCACGGGGGACCTCTGGTGCGCACGTCGGGTTGAGCGCCTCGTGGGTTTTTCCCGACAGGTGTCTGGGCTCATGGAGACTACTGCAGAATTAACCCCCAGACGGGAGGGATTGTCATGCTGGGCCGCAGGTGAGCTTTTCGTCAGAGGTAACCAACCCCTTTGGGACGTGCCTTCCCGTGCTGGCGCAGGATGGGTTGAAGGAAGCGGCAAGGATCGACCGCAGCCGACCTGCGGGAAAATCCGGGGCTTTCGAGGGGAATCCAAGAATCAGCTAATGTAAACGCTTTATAACGCGGCTTTGAGCCATTGGCAAAAAAGGAACTTCGCAGGAGCCTCTGAGATGTTCTCGTGGGTCAGCGCCCTCCTTCCTGGCTCTGCGGGCCGGTTTGACTGGGGGCTCCGTCTTTATTCCAGCCCGCCCATCTTGTTCCCATTTCATTGCTGACTTCATTTTGCGCCGTGGTTTTACGTGTTCATATTTCATTATTTTATTGTGGCCCGCCCAGAGTCCCTTGCAGCGAGTTGGGCGGCAGATAAGTTTAATACAAATAAATAAGTAAATATTGTACCTGAGCCTGAAGGCAATCTTTCTGTAGATCTTTATTGCTCCCCTATCGCTCTGTTTAGTTTGCTGTGTGAGAAGCCCCGAGTTTCCCGTATCCTGCCCCCCACCTCCTTCCTGGGAAGCGTACACATTTTCTTCCCGTGCCTTCCTTTTGTCCATGAAATTGAAAAAGCTTCCTGGATGGTAGGCAAAACTTTTTCCGAGAACAGCATGTGATAAAAAAAGCCCAGTTGCCTTTTTAAGAAACGTTGCAGTTTTTGCACTTTTGCCATACGTCATGACCTAAATTAATGAGAATATACCAAGGGTTCACGGTAGAGCAGACATGGGATTCCTTCTTTGCCGGCAGAAGATTCCAGGTTCAATTCCTGGCAATTTTGGATAGGGCTGGGGGGAAACATCTAATTTGAAACCCAGGTTGCTGTGGCTGAGGGGCCCACTTAAAGGCAGATCCTTCTTTTTTTATTTGCTTGTCATTTTTGTGATGAAACTTGGATAGCATTCTTATTCCCTCCCCATCTCCTCCGGTTCAGGAGTTTATAATATCCAGAAAAGGTTGTTAGAGCCTCTGCAAAACAGGATGCTTGCTTCTTACTGAAAGTGGTGTAAAACTTGGGTCTGGTGGTGGTAAATCTGAATAAAATACAGGCAGTCCTCGACTTACGACCAGTTGTTTAATGACCTTTTGGAGTTATGATAGGCCTCGGAAAGGATGATTTACGGCCCATAAAGCACTTCTGGCCTTTGTAACCCCCATGCCCACATTTGTGGTCACATAGCCACATTTTGGGTACTTAACAACTGGCTCACACTTATGACTGGTTGCAGTGTCCAACAGTCATGCGACTGTGATTTGTGACTTCTTTTTGTGGTTGCTGGTATTTTTTGCCAGAGGAATGGATTTGGACTTAACAACCACGCAATTTGCTGAACAGTCACCGTAAAGTCATAAAATTGGGTCATAAAATCAGATCGGGTCTCATGGGTGCCTCGAGTTCTCATTGTCATGACAAATGATCAAGTTGCTGGTCCCAGTTGTGGTCGTAAGTTGAGGACTATCGGTAACTGTTTCTGTAAGGAAGTTAAATCCTTTCCCAAGGATGGGGGGCTTGTCGTGGGACGCATGTAACGCCGTGGGCCTCTGGCAGAGCAGGATGAATCGCACCCGTGTCGCCGCTTTGCCAGAGGTGGCGATCCCCTAACGGTTCTTTTCGCTCGTCCCCCCTCCCAGCGACGGCACGCTGAATCCCAGCGGAGTGAGGTTCGGCAGCTCGGAGATCTACAACATCGGTAAGTGGGTGGCTTCGGCTCCTGCGCCGTCGGCCCCTCGGGAGCCCGTCCTCGTTTCTCTCAGCATCGCGAAAGGTGGCGGCGAGGGTCTGAGCGCTGTAGTGGTGCTCACCCACCACTTGGCTTCTCCTTCAGTGGAAGCTTTCGAGGAGGTTTCCGACAGCCTCTGCGTTCCTCAGTACAACAAACACGGTGAAGAGCGAGTGGTCCTCTTCTTGAAGATGGCCACTAACCACGAGTTCAGCTTGGATTTGGTGAAGCAACTCAGGGAAGCCATTCGGGTGGCCCTTTCAGCGCGACACGTGCCCAGTCTTATTCTGGAGACCGAAGGCATTCCGGTAGGTCCGCCCTCCCTCCCTCTCTTCCTCCCTCCCTCCCTTCCTTCCTCCTTTCCTTCCTTCTCTACCTATCTTACTATTTCAACAACTCTGGGTGGTTTACATCATAATAAAAAGATAAATGGCCACTCTTATGTGACGTGCCACAGGGATGGTACTTTCTCACTCCTGTTTAATATCTATATGAAGCCACTGGGTGAGGTGATCCATCACCATGACATGAGGTATCATTAATACTCTGATGATACTCAGATTTACATCTCTATCCTTGGTAACCCAAGTGATGCTGCCACTGCCCTCTCAGGGTGCTTGGAGGCTATAAGGTTCTGGTTGAGGGACAACAGGCTTTGGTTGAATCCTGGCAAGACTGAGTGGCTTTGGGAATTTGGGGGTTCTGGATCTGGGACTTTAACATCTTTAAGTCTGGATGGGGTAGCACTGCCCTAGATAGACCCAGTGTGCAACTTCATGTCCTTCTAGACTCAACTCCTGCTCAAAGAGCAGGTGGTAATCACGGCTAGGAAAGCCTTTGCACAACTTTGTGCTGTGTCAGTCACACCCTTTCCTGGACCAGGAGTCCTTGCACTCAGTCACCCATGCCCTAGTCATCTCACATTTGGACTACCACAATGCACTCTACATGGGGCTGCTCTTGAAGAACATTTGGAAGCTTCAACTGGCACAGAACACAGCTATGCGGACAATTCTTGGGGCCCCTAGGATGCCCATGCTACACCACAATTCTCCAAGCTGCATTGGCTGCCAGTTTGCTTCTGGGTGCAGTTCAAAGTCGTAGTTCACATCTTTAAAGCCCTTCATGGCAAGGTTACCTATGGAACTGTCTCACTCCAGTGGGAATGGCCTGTTCCACCAGGGCCTGCAAAATAGGCATGCTGCAGACCCCATCGGCCAAGGAGTTCTGGCTGGCAGGAACCGGGAGAAGAGCCTTTTCTGCCGTGGCTTCTGTTCTTTGGAACATCTTGTCCCCCACGGTGAGATCCACCCTCACCCTTTTGGCCTTTTGAAAGACCATAAAGACCTGGCTCTACCAGTTGGCTTGGGGTCCTAAGGGAGGGATGTCATCATAGAGGTAGCTAATAGAGTAAGTTCCCTCACCCCCCATGTGCATTTTGCTCCCCTCCTCCGTATTTAATTTAAACATTATAGTTAAAATAGTAGACTAATTTTAACATTATATTTAAAATAGTAGACTAATTTTTAACTAATTTTAACTCTTTAACTCATTAATATTGTTTTCTACTTTTCATGGATTGTAAGCTGCCAATTGGCTGCATACAAGTTAAATAAATAAATAATACACTTAAACAATAAACAAATAAAACAATTAAAAAAGTGAAGTAAAGACTAAAAACCAAAGGACAGCTGACAAGGGAGTAGGCATCTTCTCTCTGCCCCATCCCCCGCCCCCCAGCATAGAGCATCCTTATTGGGACCCCAGACCTGCCGGCAGAGCCAGGTTTTAAAGCTCTTCTGAAAGGCCAGGAGGATGGGGCCGGCCTCATCTCTGGTGGGAAAATATTCCAAAGGGGGAGCCACAGCAGAAAAGGCTATTTTCCTAGACACCCCTTCCCAAACCCAAAATTCTTTGGCAGTCGGGATCCACAGTAGTGAGTGGGCTGAGCCAACTTCATTGGGGCAAGACAATTCCTCAGATACTCCAGAACCATGCCACGAAGGGTTTTAAAGATGATGACCAACACCTTTATGTTGATCTGAAAGCAGACTGACAACCACGGAGCTCGCACAACAGCTAAGTTCCATGTGCCACCCAAGGGGCCTCTAAAACTGTCCATGCAGCTGCAGTCTGTACCAGTTATAGCTTCCAAACACTCTTCAAGGATAGCCCCGTGTAGAGCAAAGTTGCAGAAATCCAACATTTGAAGTAGAGTTTACAGAACAGGATGCATTTTCTTCTCCATTATTTCACTTGTGGGGAGTCTTGGCCAGAAGGCTGGCTAGGTATGGGAACCCAGTTTGAAGAAGCCAATGTCCACACAGGATCCAAGTAAGATGAAACTCTTTTATTTCTGTATAGGAGAAGAAAAGGATGCCTCTGAGTTTCACACCCACGGTGCGTGCTTGAAATCAGTCATTTTTATACAATTTACTACAGGAAACAAAAGTAAGTAAGAGGATCGCTGACGGGTTGCAAAGTAGTATGACAGCTGCACAAGCGCACAAAGCAGAGCCATCCCAACATACTCCATTATTTATTTCATTCTTCTTCATCATATGACTACCTCTGGGTGAGTTTCTGCAAGATAATATAATTTTTGCTTACCTTCAGACTCTTGTTTGGATGCTTCTAACCAATGTTTAAAGCTAAAAACCACTTCCCCTTCCCTGATTCCAGTACTGGGTTCACTTGCATGGTGTTTTACACGAGTGTCAAAGCCACAGTCTGTCAGGTAGTCTATATGGGAGAACATTTGTGGCCAACCTGTGGAGTTTGTGGTAGACCTTTCTAGCTCTTGCCGACAGGTGTTAAAGCAATGTTCCTTCCTGCAAGCAAAGGCAAAAATAAGCTAATGGCTCTCGCTAAATTTAATTCATAGTTCACAAAAGCCTCAAATTATTTATTAATAAGCTAACAAGCCATCAGACCCTAAGCAGGAATGGTGTTGTAGGTACAAATAAAAACCAGACAGATAAATTTCTATTCCTCCTGTTTATTTCAAGCCCTTCTATCAATACTGAGAGAGAACAGCCATATGGTCTTATTAACCATGCAAGCCTCAGGTACTTAAACAAAGCCCAACTCCTTTTCAATTGCTTTGCTCAACATTCAGAAGATCTTCAGATATCTACTCCCTGTTTACACCAATCTTGCTGCATTAAGAGGAATTAATTTTTTTCCAAGAAAACAATAGCTTCTTCGGAGCACCTGGACCTTTAAATAACAATGCAGCTATACCGTCTTTTTTTTTTTTTTGATGCACAGCATTTCCTTTCTAGGTGGGTTGTTTTTAACATAGCTTCAATTTTAGGCTGGTTTTGATTTTACATCCTTTGGTCGTGCACTCTAAAACTCTTGAAGACACTAAGTGGGGTATTTTTATTTTGCCATTCTACTTTTTGATATTTTGCTTCGGGAGTGGTACTTGGTGTTTCTGTCTCTTTAATTGCATTTGTCTTTTAAAATACTGACTGGACTCTACATAACTTGGGAAAATCTGGATTCCAGTTTTATTATACATGACAGCACAAAAAGAGTAAGCACAAAGGAAGTATTCCCAAGTTGATTCCTTGCAAAGATTTATCATTCCCTGTTTTTGCAGGCATGCATAGAAAAAAAATGATTCTCTTTGAAACCCTAGATAATTTTTAAGATCTCTGCTAATGAATTTCACCTTCATGACTTTGCCTTATAATTTTAATTAGCAGCTGAATAATTGTATTGAAAGCTTAATGAAAATCTGAGAATTTTGTAGTTTTTCATGGCATGACAGAAACATTTAAAATTAGGATTACACAGAACATTCTCCTGTTTGAGTGTGGAAACTTAAAATAAACTACTTACTTTAAAAAAATTCAAAAACTTTCCAATTTTGTGATATTAGTTTGTCTTCTTTTAACAGAAACTGTGTTTCTTTTATTTTTCGGGAGTGATTCTAGCTGGATATGATGGCATATTGACAATTTCTCCCTACAATAATACCAAAGATGGGTAAAACCAATTAAGGAGGCAATAATGGCTACCAAGATATTAATTACTTAATTAGCCATCAAAACTCTCATTTCTTTTGGCAGAAACTGTCAGGAAAAAATTATTCTCATGTGAAGTCCAAATAAATTAATTCATAGAATAAAGAATTATTTTTTTCTTTTGTATGATTGAATGTATAAATAACACTTCATTTCATTTGTAGAGAAGTAGCCCTTAATATTATTATCTGATTTTGTATCTCTGAAAATAATTGATTTTTAAATTGATTTTTTAAAAATTAAAAAATTTGATTTTTTAAAAATTGATTTTTTTAAAATTCCCTTGAGTCTAACCAGCATGAACACTAATCTGGAAATTACAGCAGAAATTAACTAGATAGGAAATTCTGATACAGTGAATTGTTTCCTGAGTCATTTGAATAGCAAAATAGCAAATTCTTAATGTGAAGAACAGGATATGTTTTTATAAAACTATGAACCTCGTATCGTAACATAAAGGATTATAGAATCAATGTACAATTTTTTGTCCTGATGGCATGTAGATATTCTCCTAATAATTAAATTGGATTGATGTACAGATGGAAGTATTGGCCTCAGTCTTTATAAATTAATATTTTATTCTAATGCAAGTTGTTGGGTTTTATTTAGACAGAGCAAGGAAACCA
>JANHZU010008687.1:312364-329918 GCA_032468055.1 Acrochordus granulatus | reverse complement strand
GATTTGTTTTCACATTTTGTCTCTCATAGTTGAGGTATACCTATGATGACAATTCCAGGCCTCTCTCATCTTTTTAAATGGGAGAACTTGCACAATTGGTGGCTAACTAAATACTTTTTGCCCCACTGTATGTGATAACTTATTTTTATTTTTTTGTTAATCAAGCTTATATGTCCACCCATCTTACAGAAAGTGACTCTGGATAGTGTACAACAATATTTTTGGAAAACAAGCTTATGGAGGATAAAGTGTTGCTTCCAGCCCTATTTGTTTCATCTATTATCACCTTCTAATGTCTGGGATGGGATTTAGAAGCCCTTCAGCGATGGAGTCTTAAACATTAATCCTGCTGTCTAGTCTAGCTTCTACACACTTACATTAAAGATATCATAACTGACCACTGTGATGTATGCAATGTTAGCTTCTCAAGGGCCATAATACAATGTTCCAGTAGAGATAAAAATTGGGTACCTAGTTTTTAAATGATTCGATAAAACAGTACAGTGGAACTTTGGATTGTGAGCACATTGGTTCATGAGATTTTTGCAAGATGAGCAAATTTTTTTTATAAATTTAATTCGGTTAACGAGAGACAACTCGCAAGATGAGCACCACACGATGAGCTTGCGTGGGAAATCTCACAACGGAACTGATGGTTCTCTCTCACTGCATAAAAAGTGTAAATTAAGTGAAAGTCATTCAAAAAAAGGAAATTCCGAGATTCAGATTCCAGATTCTTCTTCCAGGCAATCCTTCTGTCCCTCCCCTGCTCTCCTCCATCTCATCTCCCTCGCATCAGCCAGGACTCAAAGCGTAGGAAGATGACCCTCTGTCTTCCCTGTCACTCACACATAGACACACCCTCATCGCCCAGCACCATCCAGCCCGTCCCCCTCCTGCCCATCTCTTCTCCCCTCTCATGGCACGGAAGCAGGTTATGATAAAAAAAAATTCCAAACCGCCCAGGAAAGACCCCCAGAAAGGCATTGCCGAGGGAAAAGGCCATTTCTCGAGCGATGGTGGCACCGGATCCTCCCAATCCAACAGGGCCACCTAGGCAACACCGATCGAGCAGCAGCTGATGGCCAGAATCTGCCTCTGAGCAGATGCATAAGAGCTGGTTAATTTGTTTTATTTTTACTTTATATTGTGTGTTAATAATTGTTAATTGTTTCAGATATGAGGGACAATCATTTCTCCATAAAATTCCATTGAAAATTATTTTTTGTGAATATTTTTGGGGCGTGGAACAGATCATCTGACTTTACATTGTTTACTATGGGAAACCTCACTTTGGTTTAAGAGCACTTGGGACTAAGAGCGTTCTTCCGGAATGAATTAGGCTCGCAATCGGAGGTTCCACTGTAATTGGTTTAAAATACATGGTAAGGTTGTCGGATTTCATTTCCTTCCAATCTAAAAGAACTAAAAAGTCTCTTTTTCCTGGGATTCCAGCTATTAGTTTAGCAAATATTTCCATCTTATCACTATATAGGTTAGTTATTAAATAAAGTCTATTTAGCAAACACAAAGAGAAAGAAGCATTTATGGCTATAGCAGCAGTGGGAAGAAGGGAATTTGCAGCTTCTCAGCAATTCACAAGTGCCTTTGTAAAGCCTCCAGCTCCATTCCCTTGGGCAGCAGATGTAACTCCTGAGAGGAGATGATATAAAGTATATTGAAAGGGAAATCCAGAAATGAACTATGACTACATCAGCATAGATTAGTGTACAGCATACTAGAACTGACCCAATAATTCACAGTAAATAAAAGACTCAATGAATTTAGTTTCATTTAATGCTTCAGACTGTGAGGTGAATGTGATTGCCTCAAATTCATTTGCTATCCTAAATAACATAAACATATTTGGCAGTGGTTTGCCTTTTCATACTTCCCCCCCCTTTTTTAGTAGTGCTGATTATTCAGTCACTAGCAATGTATGCTATGCTTATATATAAACGCTTGTTACTTTTTCTTTTATCCTCTATGGAAAGCCATTGGGAAGACTCTTACTTTCATACTTCAGAATCAGGTTGTGGAGCTGTCACCACAAAGATGTCTTGCCCCAGGTTTCTGTTGGTCAATAAAGTACAGTATGGAAGAAATGGAAATCGACTGGTATGTATGAGAGAATCACATAGAACTCAGACTTATGTACAGTTCTGGGTGTGTCCTTTACAGTCACTGTGCTGAACATTCAGTATCTCTGTGAACAAGATCTGAAAAAAGTGAGATTGGCATGAACATGGGGTGTGAATGTATCAGTGAATAGGAACATGAACAATAGTCTTAAAAGAAAAAAAATCCTTGCTAATTTTTCTGCTCCCTTATTTCTTACTAGTAGCACTGAAAAATGAAATTAACAAATTGTATATCTAGTCCTCTTTGCATATTTTATGGCCAAGTAATTCCATTTTAAGCATGGGCCATAAATGTAAATATTAGACAATAACTTGTGTTTGCATATAAATCCCTTTTAAAGATCAAACTTTATGTTATATTCTGTCTTTCATGGGCCTATTACCCCTTTTCAGTGGCACATCTATTGAAGTCTCAATTAAGTATCGCATCCTGAGCAGTTAGGCAAACTAATATCTAAGCAGCAGCTGCAAAAGATAATGGATGGACTCATATTTTTCATTTTAATCACATGGACTTGATGAATTATTTAAAAACCTTAAATATATAATGCTTTCAAGCCAGGGAAATGGACCACATTCCCAAAGATATTGACTTCCAAAGTGCTATATGGAGAGGCAGTGTATTAAATTTTTAAATATTCTGATCTTAATCTTTACATTACAGACTATCAGTGTATTGATTGGAGTTGTACACTGGCTTTCTTCTGATGAAAGCCATTTGCAGATATCACTGGCTGTCATTCTGGGAAAATGCATTATTGTACTTCCTTTATCTTTAAGCAAAATCAAAGGCTTACAGAGTTTATCTGAATCTTCTGGCCCCCTTGCAACAAGCAAGCAGTCTGATTTGAATTTTTAAGAAGAATCGTTTTCTTTGTTCCAACACTAGACTGCTATGAAGATGTCATGTACTTGTTCAATTTCTTGTTTTAATTTTTGTTCAACTTGCATAAAGAAATCTCCTCTACATGAAAATCTAAAAGCCCAGAAAGTTATAAAAAGAAAGAACGAATCTCTTTAAATTACACAGAATGACCTTGAGAGTAACATTAATGTGTATTGCTACAATGGCTGAATTGGGGACATACTTATCTCATGAAGATTCTGAAGATTTCAAATTCTGATTCTCAAAGCAACACTATCATATCTCTTGAAGTATCCAATGACTTTACAAAAACACAAGTAAGTAAGTTGTTTGCATTTAGTTGTCCACTGGCTCACCATAGGCATAACTCAGAAATAAGATGGATATCTCAGTTCCACAATTCTCCAATCCTTTATTACATGGGATTTGCCATTGTAGTTGAACCAAAATTTGGGACATGGGAGGTTCATAATGGCTAACTTAGAAACCCCCCCCAGAGCTTATTAGAAGCTAAACCTAACAGTACAATTTGAAACTTGCGCATGCATGTACTTGTAACTCACCATCTTTGTTTCCCCCTTTCCTCAAAATCTATAGATTGTTTCCAGTACCTGGAGCAACATGGTTGTTGTAACCATTTTTGTTCTTCCTCTGCTGTCTGGAATGTTTTATAAACTGTATTCTATTGTTTTTGCTTTAAATTGTCTTGATGTAGCACCCAGGTAATTCCCACACAAGGGGGAAGAGATGTTTCTGAGTGATGTAAACAAATGGACAAGCTAAATTCCAAGGATATTATTTAAACATCCTGAGAATTACAGAGGTAGACAACCAGTGTTGTAGATGAATTCTCAATGCAGTGATATATTTCCTATTTCAGGTGCACCCTCAAAGATACCAAGAGAAGTCCAATGGAGAGAAGTGATTAGAATTTTTGATAAAGCCAGGAAAGAAAAAGTTCAAATCCATGTAAGTCCACTGGGCCAGCCATTTTCTGTCAGGTCTACTTATCTCACAAGATATCTGTGGGAATAAAAATGTAGACAATGGTAGTATGTTGAATGCTATTTCTGATGCTGAAGAAGATAAATCTGGTGAAGGAACAATAACATTAGCTCTGCATTTTTCAAAATGAGCTTTCTCATATGTGCCCAAAATTATACAGATGATATCTGTGTTTAATAACAAGCATTAAATTTGTTCAGTGCATACAAGTGAGAAAGCATCAACGTGCCTCACCTATTTTTTACGAAAAAGAGTATATACAGTTAAGGGAAATAGGGTCAAGGGAGAAGAACAGAGTTGCAAATTACAAGTGACTACTAGCAAATCTCTGAAAGTTGCCAGTTACAATTGTTTCTAATAGAGGTAAGTGAAATATCAAGGCAACATCTTACAAGCTGTAGAATTTTATTAGTCAAGCAATCCATTTCCTAATTACTATCCTTTTAGCTTGCTTATCTGACCTTAAAAGTGTTTCTGGGAAGGTCATCAATAACGACTACATTAAAAAGGACAAAAGAGAGAGAGGACAAGTCAACATAAAGAGATGGTTCTGCAGAAACAGATATGCCACCCCATTCTCAACAAAAGCTTCATGAGAATGTGAACTCTTAAATCACACTGAATTTATATATTGTGACATCACAATTGATCACACCAAGAGAATGTGGGGATGATGAACTGTGTGATGACTTATATAATTGTGATGCAGGGAACTCTTAAAATCTGTTATATTGAAATGTGACTGACAGTGACTATTATGATTATATATAATGCAAAAGGGTAAATCCAATAAAGTGTTTATTTGTCATGATTTATTCATCTAATAAACAGTCATATGTTATTTATTATTCGTCCTATGTTTTAGTTTATATTTATTATATTGAAAAAAGATGCATAAAGATTTTCAGTGTATTTTGTTGTTTTTAATTTCAACTTAAGAAATGGATATGCTGTCCACTCTTTTAATGGCTCTATGTGGCTTATAAAAATGATATAAAACAAATCATTATTTTTAAAAAAAATATAAAATGTATATGCTATGAATAACTAGAACTGTAAGCATTGAAATACTTGAACATTTGAAGGCATGGATAAATAAAGGAACTTCTCAGCTTGCTTCTTTCTATTCCATATTGAAAGCTCCATTCCTATGTGTTCTCTACTATTTTACATTATATCTGAAATGCTTATTTCTATGTACTTTTGATATAGTTCCTGGAAATATTTGCATATAGGTGAGTCAGGATTTACCAACTCTGAGAAGTATCTGCAACTACATTTTGAGCTTCGCCTATCTGTAATAAGGATAGTTCTCTCAATTCTATTGACAATTTATCCTATAATATCAGTTAATGCTTTGTTCCAGAGAATTCACTGCTGATATCGAATGTATTGAAGTACAGCCTTGTATCAGCAATAACTGCATCTTCCTGAGTTTAGCTTCAGTCAAATTAAAGATGGGTAATGTAAAGAAATCCTGCTGAACATGTTAAAATGTTTATGTATTAACTGTATCAAATAATTTTAAATGAGGAAATGCATAATTGCACATTTTTCAACTTGATATTTCATGAGTTGAGGGCTAGAAATTTCCAATGTCTAATTCCAATTATTAAATATTATAAGAAATAGCTACCTCTGAATTGATACTGAATTATTTTATGTCAATAAAGGCATACATATTGTAATGCCAAATATATCCACGTTGAGGATAAATGGCAGAGACTTTTGCACTTGGTTATTTGTGGCCATAACTGATTCATCATAAACCAAAGAACTTTGCAACCAGATTCAACTTTACAGAACACATCAATGGCCTGCTGAAAATTTTGGAGCAGGGTCTCCACTAGCTTTATTCCTGGATCCTTTCATGGTGGCAGAAGTTGACCTGAACCACTATCTTGCATAAATCTCAAGACATTGAATATGTGAACCAGTTAAGCGCCAGAAGGACCCCTTAGCTCCTTTCACAGTCCTAAACTCTGTTATAAGAAGACAGACTAGATGATCTGTTTGATCAGTTTCTCAGGGTGATCTGCAAAAGAGAAATTGGAAGAAATGAGAACACATGAAAGTATTTAGCAATCTACTCATCACACTTTCCTGGCCTTAGCATGAACTCGGGGACACCCTGTTCCTTATTGCTTGGGAGATATCTGTTTAGCAGATTCTGCTTGATGGGATATTGAATTCCAGGAAGAAAAAAAAGAACAGTTTCTGCAAGTCAGAAGTTTATCTGTTTGTATGAAATTACCTAACGTACTAGAAACGTTATACACGCATATCAATTAACTTCTAACAGAAGGGAAATTTAAAAGGAAAAGGACATTTTAAAAGAAAGGAAGTTCAGTGCTGATTTTCCTCTCACATTTCTGAATTATTTTAAACTAATCTGAATGAATAAAAGAACATTTCAAAAATAGGATTCCACTTGGCTTGGGTTGCAAGGAACAGACAACATCCAAGAGGATGGCTGGTGCTTCTTTCTTCCATTGACACATTTCCTCTGGGTTAATTAAGGCTGAAATGAAGATGAAGGAATACACTGAATAGGTGTTTTGCTTTGTTCTGTACTAGTAGATTTAGCCACCTTGCGATTGTAAGACAAGACTTAAATCATTAGAGAAAAAATAATAAAAGAGAAAAAGACTGGAAGATAGATTTTGGAACAGCATTAACAGCAACATCCCAAGAAAATGTTGGCTATTGGACTAAATAGGGTGTATGAAAGAAAAATAGACATGCAGGGATGAGTAATGTGAAAGAAACTGTTTTGATAATATTCGTGAAAAGTATGCAGATTTTTAAGACTACTTGGACCCTGTTTAGATTCAATTACATAATTCATCGTTGAGCTGTTCCATGCAAAACTGCCTTTTGACCAGCCCTACATGTAATATATTCTAGGTGATAGAGCTGGCGTATAAATGTAATAAAGAAATAATGTTACAGCTGAGCCAAGACTAGGTCAGTAGTTCCTGAATCTGACACACCCAAAATGGATTAATCTCTAAGTTTGAGACCTCCAACTCCTGGCATTGTCATATACTCTGGATATACTTCTCCCAAGGAAATTCTGAGAAATCTGCCATTAGTCCTCATGTCAAATAAGTAGGATTACTATTGATGGATTACTGACTCAGTCCATCATCTAACAACCCTTAACATCCAAGGTGTATTTTAACACAGCTGATCTTTCCATGCAACTCATGTACTGGCTAGATATAGAGGAGCTGTATTCCACCGTAGATGGAAGAGAACAAATCGGGGAAAATTGTTTTCAAACTGGTTTGGGAACATGTGACTGTTCAACTATAGTTCAAAACACCATCCAGTGTTCATCTCTATTGGCCACGCTGGCTGGGGCTTCTGGAAGTTGTAATTCAGCAGCACCGGGAAGACAATAGCCTTGATTTAGAAGATCAGAAATTGTTCATGATTATAAACCAGCTTTTCCACCCTGTTCAGTGAAAGGCATCCTTAAGAGGGGGTGTCTCTTCAACATTTTCGACAAAGGCAGACACAGAGAAGATTGCTAGACTTGAAAGGCTGTTAAAAAATGTTCATGAAGCTGCTCCTTGCTCCTGTGTATTAACAGCATAAAATAAGATTCTTCTTGAGAAAATAAAACTCAATAAGTAAAGGACAAGCACAACAAAATGGTACACATATTTATAACCACACAACCAGGCTTCTGGCATAAGGTGTTACAGTTTCACAAACAATCAATACAAATTATTGGATCTAAAATTACTTTTTGATTACCACTGTGAAAATACAAGCTGCTTGAGTCATTCCTCACACTATTGATTTTACTGTGGGTATGAGTGTGTGCTCCTATTGCATTTTTAAAAGTCTTGGAGTCATGTTTTAAGTCTCCATTCCATTGTGAAATACTACACACACACAAACACACACACAGGATCATATCAGAAAACTTTAAGAACAATGGCAGTTTCCTCTGCAGTTTAATTTACAAGTTTGGGTCAACAGAATGTTAATCAAAGTTTTTTGAGAAAAAGGCTTCTTTGTGGATTGTTTTCTTAAAAGAAAAAAGCTATTTTTTTCATGGGCAGGCAATTCTTTGTTAGCCACCAGAATTTTATAACCACTTCTTAACTTGTTTATGTGTTTTGTGTACAGTATTAACCTTTGCCTCCAAGCAATAGCTCCTGTTGTGTGATACTTTGCTTCCTACTAGTTCCCATAGCAATGAGTAGATCAGCTGTTGGGGAAGAGACCAATCTGCTCTTGCCAGTTGTCACGGCTGGTAAATGGGTTGGCTTAATTTTTCTGTTGTCAAGTTGTCAAATATTAGTCTGTTTCTGGGCTTAATGTCTCAAGCAGGAAAAAAAAAAGAGCTCAAACTGCCAGAAGATCAAGACGTTTCCACTCTGTGTAAGCCCGCAATGCATTGCAAGGGAGTGTTTTCTGGACTGAAGGATTCCTTTGGTCTTTGAAGGGCATCCTGAGAGCTGGACTTCAGAAAATCAAGTGGTAATGCAACTAGGAGAAACCTGGTTTGTTTATATGATTTATTTTGTTATTTTCAGAGCCAGTTTGGTCTAGTGGTTAAGGGATCAGGCTGGAAACTAGGAGACTGTGAGTTCTAGACACCCCTTAAGGTCAACTGGGTGATTGTGAAAATTGTGAGTTCTCATCCTGCCTTAGCCATGAAAGCCAGCTGGTGACTTTGGACCAGTCATTCTTTTTCAGCACATCCCATCTCACATGGTTTTTGTTATGAGAAAAAGAAAGAAGGAGTATGTTGGCTGCTTTCAGTTGTTCGTAAAAAAAAAATAAAGGTAGGATGTAAATTAATAAGGAAATACCTATAAAAATTAAATATTTTAGTGTTACTGGGGCAACTTTCCATTCATATTTTTACATGCTGCAATAGAGTAACAACTTTGGGAAGTTTCTGGGGTTCATGATGTGGTAAAGGGGTTCAAAAAATCATGTTCAAAGCCTCCCTATTTTTTTTAAGATCATTTTTTTTTTGTTTTAAAACATTTTATTGGTGAAATATAACAATCAGAAGTTATGGCAACATACTATCAAATATAACAATGCTAATATAATGAGAAAAAATATACAAACTAGTAATGAAATAAGTGACAGTTAAAGAAACTAAATTGTTAATATAGCAGTAGCTCAGTCCTTTAGCATATTATTAAATCTATTGTTGGAGAAGGTAGGGCTAAGTCAGGGGGAGGAGCGAAGAAGCATGGATCAGCTTAATTTCTCTTTGCATCCTCAAACATTAGAAATCCAACCTCTCCTAAGGACAGCTGAAACTTTTCTTAGCTGTGCAGGTGTTCAACAAGCAGTTGGGCAAATTCTTGTAACCTTGTGGCACATTTTCAAGTTAGCTTGCAAATGTGCAAATTGAAGTTAGTGTGAACTTCATTGTCTGGGGCTGATCCTTTGTGCTTGGCATCTAGTCATATAAAACATCCAATGCCCCATCTCTCAATTTAATACAATATGTTATTTCAATACAACAATATGGAATAATCAAAGTCTTGCCTATGTTTTGGGTGCATCATGCATGTGACCCATGTAAAAAGAAAGTAGGACTTTGACTGTGTTCCCATGGCCATCAACTTGACCTTTGGACAAGACTTTATTGGCAACAAACTATTTGCATGCAACACACAAAGGCCCACATGAAGATAGAAGAAGAGATGCCCTGATGTCTCTCCGATGAAGAAAAAACTTAGAAAGGAGATATGTTTTGACTTACTCCTCCTTTACACAGATCTCTACAAGAATTGTGTGCATGAATTGTGTGCAATGAGGGGGGCAGTCAGCCAGCTCAGTAGAGGAAGTTGTGCAAATGATTCATTAATGGCACCCATGGTTCTGCCCTGTTACAGGCATCCCACATCTCTTCTGGGTGATTTCACCTTTAGAGTCTCTCTTCTGACCAGTTCTTTGTTTCCTAATATGTGCGCTCTCCAGCATCGATTCCATCTACCACCTTTTTACAGTTTTATTTTTCTGGTTTAGCTAGGTGGCTTTAAATAAGAAGAAAATAAAAACACCCCTGCCCAGCAGAATAGTGAAAGATAACAAGAGGCAAGGAGACAAGAGAAACATGATACACATTGTGGAGACCGAATTCATATGCTTATTTTTATACCTTAGAAAGGGAACATATCTTCTGTTAGATTAAATAGCGCAGGGTTTAATGTTGTGACCCTGGAACGGAGGCAGATAAGAGAAATCAGACATCTGTCCATCCTTTAGAGTATGAATAGGATGATATAAAAGGATACTGACATATTAAACAATGATATTTATTGTGCAGGCTGATTATGATCTGAAATTATTTTACTGGTGTAAAAAGTAATGAGGAAGCCCTTCCAATAATCTGTCTAAGCATTCCAGGGTTTGGGTCACACTGTAATTGTAATTCTTCTTTTCTCTTATTTTGTATGTGATAAAACCAAATGTACAACAACCCAAAAATGCTTTATTCAGAGTCTTTCTCTCCCAGTATGTTGGCAAGGAACCTCGCTTATTGCAGCATCTATCTTAATTTGTTTTGGTTTCTAACTTGAAGTGAGCATTTCCTTACAACATAGAAAATAATTCAGTGTAATTTTTAAATGCATCATTATAACTTGACCGTATAGAATAACTGATAGAAAATGTCCATCTTCCATTATATTGATAGAGAACTAATTCATAAACTGAAATCTTATATCATTGATTCAAGATGCTAAATCTGGGGTTGCTTTTCTTTCAGAAAGAGATTCCCCCACCCCTTTTTTCATATATAATTCAAAAAAATATTCTACATTGAACTTTGTAATACCTGATTAACAAACACATAGATATAAAACCAAAAATAAGACAATATCACAATAAACAACTTTTTGCCATTTTAAACTTCCAAGAAAGTATGGTTGACAGACAGCTCTTCATAGGTATCCATCCTTTTTGGACTTGGGTTGCCAGTAATTTAAACAGGAATCTTTTGTTGAATTAATCGTTAAGATCATAAGAAAGACATTTAGCATCTCTGAAGACATTTAGCAATTGATTTATCAATAATAGATATCCCAATTCTTTACTGTAAATTTTAAATAAAATTACAAATTATTGTAAATAGCTAATACCCATCTTAGATGTACAGTGTAACTATTTTTAAGTGCAGATTTAGAATGATCCAAAACATATTTCAGTACTATTTAAGAGTTTTAAATACAGCTAATACATAAGGATGGAATTTGTGAAATCAAGTGGTATTTTAAAATATTAAAATCCTTTTTTGCCTATAATTTAAAAAAAATGCTTATCAGTAATTTTCAGACAGACTGGTAAGCTTGTCATGTGAATAGTGGTATTCACTTATACTTATGTCCAAGCAATAGCTAAAAATGGAGCTAAACTCCTGCACAATGTCAAAGGTGTCCAACAATAATTGTGTCATAATGTTTTTTACCTGATTATTTTCTTTCCTTTGAAATACCTGAAGTCAAAATATATGCCTTTAAGCCCCCATAATCTTATGGTAGCTCTTATTTAGGCAATGCCTGGAAGGTTGTTCTTCCCATTAAAAAAATATAGTATTTTAGTAATCTGTTGAAAATAATTTAAAGATATTAGCACACGAATAGCTGTCAGTAAATATATCAGTCTTAACACTTAACTTTCCCAGTGAGATTTTGAGATCTATCTCTCTCAAATTTATCTGGGATAAAGATTGAGTAGATTTACTTCCACAAATGAAGAAAATGTCCTTGGCATAGTTGTTCCCAAATAATTAAAAGCATTCAAATAATTGAAACCCCAATTATTACCACTTTTTAAACCATTATTACAGCCTATAGAAAATATATGAGCCATATTCCAATTATCTGGAAGTTGAGTCATGGCAACTGGACTTCTTTTCTTGTTGGTTCAAAACATTTTGCTGCTTCTCCAAGGAGCTTCTTCGTCTGACTTTGTAGTGACTTTGTTTCACAAATCACTGACCTAGATAAAAGGATTATTCCATTTATAACAAGGGTAGCATTCACATATGGTCAAGGGACTGACTTGCAATCATCTACCCCTCAAGCACTGTTTCCTCCTCGTAATGTAGGGATGGACAGGACCAGTCAGGTGTGCAAGCAACGATCAGGAAAGACAGGCTAAAATTTCTTCTATTTTGTTATTGTTTTTTTTTAAATGTGATAAAATATCACATTTTAAAATGTGATACTAAACTTAAGAGCTATTTGGATGCAGAATCCTGAATTGTGTCTATGTTATAAACTCCTGAAGAGCTGCTGCCATAAACATTAGCAATATTGGAATAGATCAGGGCTGCCAAAGTTGGGACATAAAAATTCACATGACCACTAGATGACAGCAAAGAGATATAGACAACTCTGACACCTTGTCTCCATCTAGTGGTCATATGGGTATTTGCAGATCAAACTGCAACTAACCCTAGGGTAACTACATGATGGTCCAGCTCTGTAACACAAGGGATAAAAGCAAAAGTAGCACATGAAGTAGGCCAGGAAGAGGGAGGTTTTGCTCCACAGTTGGCAGAAAACTGAGGTAAGAAGTCTATTCATGCTCACCCTGTAAGTCAATCTCACATGCTGATCCTGAATATATAATTTGTATTTGTTACAAAATGATTGTATCTAAGGGAAAGGGTATAAAAATGAAGTGTATAACATTTGTATCAGCAGGTAAAATAACTATTCAGATGTAAGATTATTATACATTTCTTGGTTAGGAAAAGCATATAATAAAGTGAATAACTTGAATTACAGATTTTTTAACAACAATAAAACATGGAGATGAAGCATGGTTGCTATAGGAGGTAAGAGTTATATATGAATGTTAATAAATGAAATGCTTAGGAAATGGACATGGATGTGTGATGTCCATGTGGTTAATGTAAAGATGGTTAAATGCATGCCTGTAGTGACGTTAGAGCCCTTTATAGATTATTGGATATTGTTTGTTGATAACCTAAATTATTTGAAATGTATACAAGCGAGACTGTATGCTGCAAACAAAAATATGCAGCTGAAATTAAAGTATCAAGAACAAAGTAGTTTGACAGGAAAAATGAAGTGGATGATGTCAAATGGACAAAAATGAAAAACTCATTTATTCTCAGTAGAACTTTTTTTCTTCCATTCAACAGTGTCCAGTTTTCAGAGCCTGTTTGGGAAGTCCCTGCAGTTTTCTCAACGAGCTTTTTCAGAAGGGGTTTACCATTGCCTCCTACCTAGGACTGAGAGAAAATGACCAGTTGGCTTCATGCTCAAAGCAGGACTGTCTCAGAAATCTCCTAATTCCAGGCCTGACCCCTTAATCACTACACCAAACTGCCTCTCATAGAACTTTTAATAAAGATCGTGAAATAGATGGAGAAATTTTAAGAAGTGAAAATGCCGGTAGAAAAATAGTATGTAGTTTAATGTGAAGAACATACGTTTGTGGTGTTTAGGAAAAAGAGTGTATTCACTCAGTTATATGGAAGTGCAAAGTGGGTATTTAGGAAAAACAAAACTAAGCTGAATGCAGCGGGCACAGAGGGGATAAAGGGAAGGCAGATGAAGAAAGCAACATCACACTATTGTGACACAAACCCATTCCTTTAAATATGCATTGTGACATCACATGCATGTAAGAAAGGGTTACGACTGCCGTTGCATTGTCATGACGCTGCTTTTGTCATCTTGATCAAAGCTTCCATCCCTGCAGATGCCTTTTAAGAAGTTTAATGGAATGGAAGACATCCTCAACAGAGAGGGGCATGAAGTTTAAAGAATGGAATTTTAGAGATTAAGATGACCCTGCTGTATGTATTTAATATTCCTGTATTTTTCCTCTGCTAGTTTGGTTAATTATGCTCCTATAGTTTTAAAAAGAACAGCATCTTGTTGCTTCCCCTTATTTTATTCAGGGCCATCTTGGATTTTAGGAAAGACAGGCCTCAATACTAGAGAATATTTGTAGCTCAGGGTTGAACTATGAAGTCCTTGGTGCTCTCTGAGCTTTGAAAATAGTCACGATCGATACTAAGGACTCCACAAAGGCAAGTCTATTTCCACACTGTCTCCCTTCTTACTTCTTGGCTTTTGAATTTCCCTCCATTGCTTTTCCATTGTTATTCCAATACTTCTCTGGATCTTTCTCCCACTACCAAAGTGATTAAGCATCTCAGGTGGAGCTCAGCTAAGATCAACTTTTTCTTGACCAGAAGTATACATCCTTTAATTGGATATCAAAAATTAAATTAATACATAATTAATTCAATTCTTCCATCATCAAGGCTTTTGTGAGGTGCCTATATCTCAGTAAGTATTGAGAATCATTGTACCCAATCCTGTCCTTGATTACTGCTAATAGCTAAATCTCTTAACTGCAGAACAGTTCATCAGGATGTTATAATGGTTTCTATGCTCTCCTCTCCTTTGTTTACATTGTCCTACTGATTTAAAGCTGACTTCAAGTGCAGGAAATGTATAAAAACTTGTACCAACATGCTGTAGATAGAAGGGTATAGCAAGGTAAAGACAGAGGTCCCTGTGTGGTGCTTCTCCCAATTCCAGAATTTAAAATATAATATGATGTTTAGGTTGTCTGTCCAATGTCACAAGGCACCAGTTGGATGTCCTATAAACTTCTTAAATACATAAACAATTTTATTTTTGCTGCCTCTTTTATCTTGTGGCTTTAATTTCTTTGCCTCATTGTTTCTCTATATTGCCTGACAATATTTATCCTGAAAAGAAATCTCTAGATGGGTTCTGTACCTATGTAATGCTTAAAATGTAAAAACACTTGGTGTTTTTTATCTCTTTCTATATAAAACTTAAGAGACTTGTGCATGAGGATTCTCTGTTAGTTTGAAAGGAATTCTGGGTTCCTATGGTCCCATGATGTCACTTGTGCGAATCATCTGAGATGACTCATTTCTAGATCAACTCTGGCAGAGTTGAAACTACTGTGAAGTTAAGTTGGGTTTTTTTGCTTGCTTTTTAACAAGCTATATTTTCTGATAGAAGAAAATTCTTGTTACATCAAAACCTATAAAAGTAATTTTAGTGTGATGACTATGCAGCTGTTTCTCAATAGCCAAGACAATATGAAACAGACAAAAATCTTTGCCTTTCATTTCAACAACGTTTTATCCAGACCTTCTTTCCTTTTATTTTTTGAATGAGTGATTTTGTTGTTGTAGGACCTGGAATTGCTTGAGATTCCTTGTTCTCATCATTTCAAGTCGGCGGAAGTGAAGATAATCATGGATCACCTTCAAATTGCTTCTAATAGTTGTGGAGTTAAACCAATGGTGGTGTGGAGAAAACACTATCTCCTTGTATATCTGCATTTTAGCCAACTAAGCATAGACTTCTGTTCCTAATTAGAATGGTGCCAAATTGTTAAAATCTGCTTCACATTTTCCATACTTGCATTGTGCTGATTCCTATCCCCCTCCCCAATCTAATTGCGAAAATAGCAGATGAAAATCTGAGCAGATGTTTACACTGGTTATAGTTCCTATGGATTGCTAAACTTATAGTTTAAGGCCTCTGGGACTTTGGTTTGATAAACTAGTTTAAGGAATCAAATAGTTTAATGGTCTAAATTTTTGGTTAAAAACATATTTCATATTTATTTAAACATGATAAAAGTGGAAATGAAATAAGATAGGCCACAGATTATTGAGTGATTGCATGAAATTTTAGAAGGTCTTTCAACTGAAATGCTATACCTAATTATCTGGAGTAGCAAAAGGTGTGATTCGTTTTTGGATAAGAATGAAAAGTAAAAACATTTTTAACTAAGTTAAAACTTTAATTTAAAAACTGTGAAGTCCTTGATGCTTTCTGAACTTCTTTGAATGTTGCAGAGATTTCATTATCCAACTATGTAATATCATCAGTGCAAATGTTTTATTCCTTGTTTATATAGAATAACTTGCCCTGCCAATATTAATGGGGGTGTGACTTCCTTCTTGGTGATTCCTTGATTAGGCTATTGTTTTCTGCTAGATTGTTTTCTTGGTGTTAATCCCTGTTTATCTGGGGATTATCTTCTGGAGAGGATGTGTTCTGAATCTTTTTGTTTCTTTCTAGTTTTTACTGTCTCTTTTGAATGTTGTGTAAATGTGTGTGTGTTACAGGACAATATTATTCTATGGGTTTGAGTACCAGGAGACAATGGGATCTTCCTATCATGCTTATAACCATGGCAGAACCTTTTAAAAGACACGGTTTGCACTACCTCACTTTCTAATCATGTTTGGAAATTGCCTATTTAACTATCTTAATGTTAGTACAGACCTTTAGAAAGATGTTCTGAACTTGGGTATCTTCA
The DNA here is from genome assembly GCA_032468055.1 of Acrochordus granulatus. Taxonomy (NCBI): domain Eukaryota; kingdom Metazoa; phylum Chordata; class Lepidosauria; order Squamata; family Acrochordidae; genus Acrochordus; species Acrochordus granulatus. The sequence continues at coordinate 313,562 of JANHZU010008687.1, read as the reverse complement.
CTACTCTTCTTAGTTCCACTAAAGTACAAGAGTGTACTGATTTTTTTTATACACCCAGAGAGACACATCTTTGAGTGTACATGGAGAAGCCATGTGTGAAAAACTAAGTACACCTTATGATTCAATAGCTTGTAGAACCACCTTCAGCAGCAATAATTTGAAGTAATCATTTTCTGTATGACTTTATCAGTCTCACGTCATTGTGGAAGAATGTTGGCCTTTACATCATTGCTTCAGTTCATTGAGGTTTGTGGGCATTTCTTTATGCACAGCTCTCTTGAGGTCCCACCACAGCATTTCAATTGGGTTGAGGTCTGGACTTTGACCGGGCCATTGCAACACCTTGATTCCTTTCTTTTTCAGCCATTCTGTTGTAAAATTGCTAGTGTGCTTGGGATCATTGTACTGTTGCATGATCCAAATGTTGACCAAGCAATGTCAGACAGATGGCCTCACATTTGACTCTAGAATACTGTGATATACAGAGGAGTTCATGGTTGACTCAATGACTGCAAGGTGCCGAGGTCCTGTGACTGCAAAACAAATCCAAATCATCACCTCCTTGGTTTTCATCAAACGTGGTATGTGCATTATGGCCAAACATTTCCATTTTGGTCTTGTCTGTCTAAAGGACAGTCTTCCAGAAGTCTTGGAATTTGTTCAGATGCAACTTGGCAAACCTAAGCTATGCTGCCATGTTCTATTTAGAGAGAAGAGGCATCTTCCTGATAACTCTTCCAAACAAACCATACTTGTTCAGTCTTTTTGTAATTGTACTGTCATGAACTTTAACATTTAACAAGCTAATTAGACCTGTAGAGTCTGAGATGTAACTCTTGGATTTTTTGCAATTTCTCTGAGCATTGCACAATCTGACCTTGGGGTGAATGCTGGGAAATCTCCTGGGAAGATTGGCAACTATCTTGAATGTTTTCCACTTGTGGACAATCTTCCTCACTCGAGAATGATGGACTTTGAATTATTTGGAAATGGCCTTATAACCCTTCCCAGATTGATGGGCAGCAACCATTGCTGATGTCTTTATTATTTGGCAATGTGTTGACACACACTCAATGTTAGAGACCAACAAACCCCTAAAGCTTCAGCTTTTAGAGAAGTAGTCACATTTGCTGATGATCAATTGATCAAGGGCACTTTATTAGCAGCACCTGGCTGCTACTTAGCCTCTTCAAACCTA